>APFE030694123.1:199936-261226 GCA_000404065.3 Pinus taeda
CAAATGATCTCCTTTGCTTTATATAGGCAAGCTCTTCCTCAAATCATGGATCATGGGGCTCAATAATAATAATAAAATAAAACAATACATGGGCCAAAACCATAACAAACCAATACCATCAACTCAATACTAGGGATCAACACGTCTGTCGAGATGCCATGGTCCAAAAACCATAGGTTCAAATTCCAAGGACTAACTACCATGGACCAAGGTAAGTTTTCCCACATGAAATAAACTTTTCTCCATAGGTTCAAATTCCAAGGACTAACTACCATGGACCAAAGGTAAGTTTTCCCACATGAAATAAACTTTTCTCCATAGGTTCAAATTCCAAGGACTAACTACCATGGACCAAAGGTAAGTTTTCCCACATGAAATAAACTTTTCTCTGCATAAAATTCCGTGAGTTTTTCTCCACATGAAATAAACTTTTTTTTTTTTTAATTCTCATCATATTGAGAGCCATGCCATGGGTGTTGCCATCAAGTACAACATCTGTAACATATAACCATACCAGAAACATAATGCCAACACCTTTGATCATTAGTATAATAATAATATCCTTTACAAAGTACTTCAAACTCAAATAAAAATGTATCTGGGTCTTTGTTTGCCAAACCGTGAAAATTTGGTAGAGAATATGGGGGAATTATGTGCGTTTGTGTCACTTCTCCTAGATCTTTGATAGGGAATTCAAAAGTAGAAATGTGAGCCATTTCTTACCATAATAGAAGATGTTCTTCATGTGCTTATTTGAGGATCCTCCTTCAAATGTTCCTATCAATTGGTTAGTGAAATGGGTGGTGCTTACATCACCACTTGAGTGGAATTATGAGATTTTTTCAAAAATCCTACCTCTAAATTTCCTACTTCAATTCCTACGAAATTCTGCTGAAAAGCGGGCGGAGGAAAAATCACTTTACTTGCTTGTTACGTAGGTTCTTATCTTCTATTTTTAATACCCAATTCTTTCCTAGCAACAAATATCAAACATACATCACTCTCTATGAAATGGCAACACTCTCCCCGGCAATGGCGCCAAAAAGTTGGGTGCTAATAGGTGTCTTTTAAAACTCCTAATTGCCTCACATTAATTATCAACTTGGGTAAGTCTTTTTGTTTCAAGAGTGTACACAATATGTGCAAGCTATAAATCCAAAGAGTAATGCTTTTTAAGTTGCACTATAAAACTTGATACAAGAGTAAATGGATGCATTTATAAAACTCAAGCTGCAACTATTAACGAAAATATTACATCCAAGCATTAAGACTTAATCTTCCACTGAAATCATCATCAAATCTGAAGAAAGCAATTCAATTGAAAATAGCAACAACCAAGAGCATAGTAGCATTAACCAATCTCTTTCATCTAATTCCATATGAATCACACTCTATCTCAATTAAACAATTTGAATGGAAGTGATGTCAACCGAGAGTTTAGTAGTATTAACCAATCTCTTTCAGTTGATTCTATACTAACCACACTCTTATCGTAATCAACCAAAAATCAATGTCTTAAGTGATAATTCATTCAACTTGCAATGAGCACAAATGAAATCAAATGGCAAAGTTGCGAAGTACATGAGATCAAAATAAAGGAAAGTAAATTAACTACAATGTAAACTCACAAGAAATCAGAAGATATCAAACATGGTAAACTTAGTAGAAAATGGTAAAAAATAAAACAAATTAGACTCGCGTGAATTGGAAAGATATAACACAGAGGATAGCAGTTTGATCCACCAGAGGCTGGGGCCTAGCCACCAGTGAATACTACTGAGCTACTTCAGAGAATATGAATGATCAGCAACGTAGATTATGTATTAACCATTGAATTCAATCCTCATTACAATATGGTTGTCCTTCAGAATAACATTTTGTATATTGAGATTACAATTGAGGTCCCAAGTGAAAAGATAAATCTCTTCAGTATCCCCTCTCCTCCTATCCTGTCCTATCCTATCTATAATAATCTCTAATAATCTATATCCCTCTTTGATCTTTGTCCTCATTTAAATACACAGAGAGAAAAGAGAAGTTACAACCAAGATGATTACAAAATGATTTCCATTAAAAAATTTGATTCTTCACAACAAATTAATCAACAAGATCATATTTTAAATATCTCTCCATCAACATTCAACAGGAACATGTCAAATTTGGTATTGTAACTGAGATAATTTGGAAAACGGCCACAACAACAAATCTGAGAAAATCCTCTTCAAAGAACCTTCCATTTCTCTTAATACGGACCGAATTTGGGAAAACGGCTTAATAAAAAACTGATTCGGTCCGTTTTGAACAAAACCCATGTTTCAAATTTTCCAGATTCTTCTCCATTTTCCCGAAACGTCCAATACAAAACTATCACTTCTTATTCCAACGAATTTCTGCCTTGGCATATTTAATGATGAGATGGAGATCAAATCTGCAATCTAGAAAATATCTTGGAGGCTAAAATGGTGAGTGATGTTACAAAAAGTTTATTAATAAACCATCATTGGTAAAATCATGCATAATAATCATAAATTTATTAAAAATAAAGGAAAAGAATTAATATTTATCCATAAGAGCATAAATAATTATAAAATGGAATTATATGATAAAGTATGATAAATGACGTGATAAAGAATGGTAGAAATGGATGAAATAGGCATTAAAGAGTGATAATAATAATGACAAACTAGCAGCCCAACAACGCACAAATGGGCCCACCTATGTTTTAATTCTGAGTTATGCCTTCTTCTTGGCCACTACAAAGTGTATATCATCTAACTTCAACATTTTCCTGATGTACTCCAGTGAAATGATCCTCATTGGGAGGTACCTGGGGAGTTTATAATAGGCCAATTCACATCCATAGACTCTAATCTCTATGTAGTTTCGGTACATGTACCAATCTCAAGTATTTTCTTTGTCTAATAGATGAAAAATTCTTTTGATCTCCTCACTGATCCTGTGATGCACTATACTATGGAGAATGTTCATAGCTAGATGAACAAAGTATTATACAAAGTTCTTGTAGGTGAACTCTTGTTGTTCTTTGATGACCAATGAGGTCCAAAAGATCACTAGTTATTGGTCCCTGCATCATCCAATTTCTGCAATACAAACCTAAGCTTTTGTGCTTGATAATAGACGAACATGTAAATTAAAACAGAGGTGTAACTAAACACATTCTCTGTAGGAAACTTGATGAACTGCTCATGCATATTGTCAGCCAACGATTGACTGAAATTGAAAATTGTAGAGGGCTTGCTGTCTGTGGAAAATGGGGAAAGGAAACCTAAATGGGCTCATCTACCCATTGATCGAAATGATAACCTAGAATGCAAGAAAGAATGGAAATCATATGTCTGGCCTTATTAGGGAAAATGGAAGAAGGATAAGGATGATTCTTCATGGGCAATTGGGCATTCTCTGGCAAGAAATCTCAAAAATTCTAGCTCTGGTGGAAAAATTCATCTTTTGATAAAGCTTAGTGAGGGCTTCTAAGGAGAAAGCGGCAACATTTTCCACAAAAGGGGCCGACATCATTTGGTGAATAAATTTGGTTGTAATGGTCAACAAAATGTCACATGTAGGGGAAATTATGGCTGTTTGCATAGGGAAATAACAATCTTGGCATCTTTTGGTAAATTTTGGGGCTTGAAATGTCACAGGAAAGATAGAGTGGGGGAGGTTTGACTCCCAGAGTCCTATCTCATCAGTCTTATCAATGCGTTTATTCTCTAACTAGCAAGATAACTCCAGGAAATTACTGTCACAGAGAGTTTCTGTTATCCTGTAATCCCTGTCTGCTAATGGAATGTGATCTAGGTATATAGAAGGTGAAATTAATGGATTAATGGCCTCATCCTGGGTCTTATTTTTAGGGGGCATGACTATAGCAGTTTCTGAACAAAATGAATACATAAAGGAGGCTTACTAGGCTTAGAAATGATAATAGTTTGTTAGGCAAAAAAGAAGAGGTACGTTAGTGAATGTCAAAATCTTGGTGGCGAAGAAGCTCTGATGGAGATTGTTGTAAGAAATTATCAATATCAGAAGAAAATAAGAAGTGAAAGATTGGAAATGACAGCCTATGGATTTATTTAAACATTTTTGACAAAGTCCCATTGGAAATGGCATGGGACCGTTACTGAATGGTTACCGAGAAAAATTAAATGAGAAACAGATATTAACCAGGAAGGCATTTAATTGGAGCAATAGTCTAGACAGGTGGTAGGCGGAGAGCGGTGGGGGCGGGGAAGAAATGGATACAGGATAGGTAGTTTCCGAAGGGGGTGATGGGAAGTAAGAAGTATCAGTGGGTGGGGGTGGGGGAGGGGGGGGGGGGGGACGGCGGTGCAAAATCATCACAACTCATCACGTAGGGGGTAGGTCCCGACAGGAGAAACCACCTTTCGGACCCCCCAACTGGCAGTAAAGGGAGACTACGAAGGTGGGGGGGAAGGACAAGGGCCATGGATGGAGTATGGGATCAGATCCCAAGGTGTTGAAAGTCATTGACCTTTAACCATAAATGACAAGCATTTTTTGTCCTTATGCACTTTTTGGTATTAGCTTTGCAAACTTAGGATAAGGACGAGTAATGAAAGTGGGAAAGATTTTATCCATAACACACTTTGAGTTTTCAAACTTTGGATAACGTAAATAAAATTTTGAAATACATTACCCATAGCATGTACATTTGCCTTTTGCTATATTCTCAGACTTAGGATAAAAACTTTCATAGTAAAAGTATTCACTCCATCACCTAGTCTACCTACCCTTAGCTAGAATAACATTATTTATTTATGTCTTCAAGGTGCACTTATACTATAAAACCCATTTTTATTTTCTTTTATGTAGAAAGAAAAACTATCTAACCTATCCCTTATTTCTCCTTTCGACCCAGATTAAACAGTTGGGTCAATGTCATTTTCTACCTAACTAATGATTTACCAAGATTAAACTATTGGATAAACCTTTATTCTTTATCTAATTTTCATAAACTTAAAGAAGTTTAATCATGATTAAATAGTATGATTAAACTAAAGCTAGTGATTGTGGCATTTTGAACAAGCTGCACACAATTTTATTTGTAAGAAAGGAAACAAAAAACTAGGTATGAGTAGTGGCATTTAGACTTGCAACACTTTTTGTATTATTCTTTTTTTACTTTATTTATTTTGGTGGGGTTCAATCTTTTCCTCTTTTTTAATATTTTTGTTTTTCTCTTTATTTTTCTTGTTTATACCCTCTATTCATTTGTTATTCTATTTTTTATTTTGAAATCATTTGCATATTAACAAGTATTTACAAAATAGGATTCCTAAGATATAATGCTCAATTACGTGGAGATCCTATAAATTATAGGACCCTAACAGTAGCTCTAGCTAGAGATGGCACTCTCTGTGTCAGGTGCCAAGAACATGTGATCAGTAGCCTTGAGTTTTTATATAAGCAATTTCCACCTCTGATTTCTTTGTTGCAGTATTATGGTAACTCACCAATAGAAGCTCACGACTTTCTTTGTGGGCTTCAACTTCTATTAATAGGCTACCCAATCCACACAATAAAGACAATGATATATACAATGATAAATGGTAATAGAATCTCTAATGCTCAGAAAAATAATGTTTGAGAATCCTCCCATTGACAGGTCCACCAGGTAATTATGTGCCATCTAAATTTCTGATAAAGAATGCATTATTTCCTCTAGAAGCATAAATGACACAAGGACTCGTCCATAGGTTATCAAACTTTCCATGCTTCCCTTTATCCTCTCTTCTTGAATCCCACTTTAAGACTTTGTCACCAATGGTGAAATCCTCTGCCTTTGTCCTTATGTCAAACACTCTTTTAATATTCTCATGAATGACTTGAGCCTTGTTATAAACTTCTTCCCTGGATTGCTGCAACTGGATTGTTTGATGAATCCTCATTTGAATATCATTGGGATCATCACGTAATTCCTGAATTAAATTCATGACTGGGACTCCTAAAGAGGATGGAAAAACAACATCCATTCCCTAAACCAATTGGTATGGTGAGCATATCAACCCAAAGTGCATTTATGAGCTTGTCGTGCCATGACTTTCTGTTGTCTTCTAACAGTTTCTTGTTAATGTTTACTAGACTTCTGTTTGGAGATTCAGCCAACCCATTACCCTGTGTGTAATAAGCAATTAAATGCCCCAAAGTGATATGCTATTTATTGTAGAAATATATCATTTTCTTAGACTTAAAGGTTGTAGCATTGTCTGTAATAAACTTATTTGGGCAGCCAAATCTAGACAGGATGTTAGTTTCTAAGAATTTGATAATCATAGAATCAGTGGCTAGTCTAGAAGGAATGGCCTCAATCCATTTGGTAAATAATTTAGTAGCAATAAAGATCCATTTATGTCGAGTAGAGGATGGAGGATGGATCTCTCCAATTAAATCCAGTCCCCACTGTTGGAAAGGGCTTTCAACAGCTATAGGCTTCAAAGGTAAAGGAAAACGTTTTCCTTTTCCCTCAAAGATTTGACACTTGTGACAAGAGGTTACTGTTATAGACATTTTTGCGCGCTGCAACCCCAATCATACATGTCTATAAACCAAGGGATTATAAGTCCCTAAAAGTATTGCTTCACACCCTAAAGGAACAAGGTCAGCTGATTACATCATCTCCTAGAAGTTCTCCACAGAAAATTGCTCAGAACTATTCAAAATTGGACCATACAGACTGCCCAATGCAGAAGGTGCGATGCATCTCACCTGCTTAGTGTAAAAAGTGCGATGCATACTGGAAATCCCTTCTATAGGGTGCGATGGGTGAGAGAATGTAAAAGACAGTTTTCAAGGTGGATGATCATGGAATCTTCTAGAAAACTCTCCTGTGACACTTACCTCTCTGAATTCGCCCAGGGATGAGTAAGAGATCATCAATCTCCAAGTGGAATCAAGAACTATCAGAGGGAGGACACTAATCAAAAACCCAACAGCTGACTCACCCCCCTGCAAACATCTATATATGGATCCCTCATCAGAGAGATCCAGAGGCTGGAATCTTGTATCTTGTAAGGAAGTGCCATTGGTTTCTTGGTGCAATATCATAGTGTTGGGTGATCTAAGCTTTTCATGAGGTGAAGAAGGGCTTTCATGTTGGGAGGATGACGCTGGGTCAGAACAATGGGTTTTAATCCTCTTTTCTATTCTTGATATTAATAAAGCTATTCAAGTTTTCCTCCACATTCTTGTATTTTTGATGATATATGCATTTGTGTGGTCAATATATAATCTAGTCCTATATTGTTTATGATTGTATAATCTATTATTCAATCAATAACAATATAGGACAGATATATATTGACCACACAATGCATATATCATCAAACATACAAGAATGTGGAGGAAAACTTGAATAGCTTTATTAATATCAAGAATAGCAAAGAGCATTACAACCCATTGTTCTGAACCAGTGTCATCCTCCTAGCATGAAAGCCCTTCTTCACCTCATGAAAAGCTTAGATCACCCAATACTATGATATTACACCAAGAAACCAACAGCACTTCCTTACAAGATACACGATTCCAGCCTTTGGATCTCTGTGATGAGGGATCCATATATAGATGTTTGTAGGGGGTGAGTCAGCTACCAAGTTTTTGATTAGTGTCCTCTCTCTGATAGTTCTTGATTTCACTTGGAGATTGATGATCTCTTACTTATCCCTGGGTGAATTCAGAGAGGCAAGTGTCAGAGGAGAAGTTTCTGGAAGATTCCATGATCATCCACCTTGCAAACTATCTCTGCCATTTGTCTACTCTTTCCCATCGCACCCTATATAAGGGCTTTCTAGTATGCATCGCACTTTTTACACTGAGCAGGTGAGATGCATCGCACCTTCTGCATTGTGCAGTCTATATGGTCCAGTTTTGACCAATTCTAAGTAGTTTTATGTGGAGAACTTCTAGGAGATGATGTAATCAGCTGACCTTTTTCCTTTAGGGTGTGAAGCAACACTTTTAGGGACTTAGAAGCCCTTGGATTATGGACATGTATGATTGGGGTTGCAGTGTCCAAAAAAGTCTATAACAGTTGCCCCCTAAAGCATGAGGTCATTAATCTTTTGATGTCGGGTGAAATGATTTATCATGAGGATCCGAAGTTTTTTCGAGCTGGAAGGCGACCTGTAATAAGATACAATACAATACACTATCTTCATAATATTTTAACGATCTAGATGAGGCAGGCATTCCCATGCTCAGCTTTATAAATTCATTTCCATGTACATAGGACAGACAATCGGCTTTGTAGTAGACTGATGATTCGGACGGAGTCATCATCCTTTGATTCAGATGATCATCTATTCGGAAATGATGTGCATTCGATGTCTTTATATTCCTAAATATATCGCAGCCCGGATGGATGAAACTAGATCTGAGGTCTTCAAAATCGTTCAATCTTCACTCGGAGTACAAGTCAATCCATGTGAAAGATGTTCTGGAGTCGAACATAGAAAGACATCGCCTGATTACTAGCCAATAATGTAAGTTGTTAACAGGCGCGAGAGGAATCATCGATAACTATGATGACCCTCAAGGTACAACAATACAATTCACGTGGTGTGAAAAAGGGACTTGATGTTGAACACCACGTAAAATCTTTCGGTCAAAGGCCATTGATGTAAACCTGTCACCGGAAGTGAGAAACTTGCCATTGAGGCATGCAAGCTTCAAAGTACTGAAAGGGTTGCTCCTAGGTCGACCTCTCGGATAATGAGCTGACGTCGATGAGAAGTGACCTATCATAGGAGGGCCTTAATGAATGCCACATCTATGACATGGAATGGAGCAAATGATTTTGGAGGTGAAAACGATTTGATGATACAAGGTTCAGGGTGGCGGTCATGAAAGAATGGAGTGTGAATGTATTGCAATGAATGAGACACAGGTGAATTCTCTCAACGACTTCTCTTGAACATACCGACGACACTGAAATGGATTGGTAGCATTAACCCCAAAGATGGATGGTATGATGGACCAATGGTGATATGACCGGTGAATGGAATAACGCAACCTGACTCGGATGTGGAGTGAAAGTGTCATGGTCAAGAGCAACTTGCCACCAATAAAGTTTTTTCAAGTTTTCTTCCCAATTTTCCCCAGTCATTATTGACCAGTACCTCTTTATTTTTATCAAGCTTGAGGAGGATAACATATTCTTGTTCTATAATTCGCCCTTCGGGGAAACCTTCCACTATGTTTTAACAAGCCTAGCAACAGTGAAATTCGTTCTCGTCTATATGGACAAGTTTGTCACTATTGATTTTAACGATTTTAACGACAATGATAACTCGGTCTTTCTTCAATTTTAGAGAGTCTGAAAAGGGACAGAAAGGAAACTCCAATAATCCTTTTTCATTATATAATCCCTTAAGTCCGAAAAATTATAAAATAATATGAAAGGGATGAATTTTTTATAGTTTTAACGAGCCGAACAAGACAAGCGCTTGACATTTTTGTGTAATAATCCCTCAGGTCCAAAAAGATTAAAATCTAGAGGAGGGATAGCATTTCCGGTAGCTTTAACGAGCTGGAGAGGCCAATCACTCGACAATCTTTTCATATTTTATGAGTCAGATGAAAAGAGCTTAAAGGAGACTCGTTTTTTGAGGAACAAGTGATGATTTCGAGTAGCAGATGATTCAGGGTAAGGCTTGGAAATTTCCAATCATGGAAGTGTCACAAGGATGGATAACAAGATCACTCATCGCAGATGTTCCTCAAAAGGGTAAACAATCAAATGGAGGCGTACGATCGGCTAAAACAGAGTGGAGGTGATGATGAGAACATGACCAAGGCTCAAAAGCTGATGATAATGCATTCACAATGGTTATTTACCGAAGATTCATTCATTTTTTAATGACCTTAAACTTTGGGGGAAACATTTGCTCATCGCTTAGGTTTAATTTTTAACGAGCTTGAACTTTACATAAAAACTGCTCACGCCAGTCATATATTAAGGACATCTCATCGATAGATTCCATTTTTGTGGAGCTTGCACCTTTCGAAGCTTTGCTCCCTGTCCTTTCTTTGTGCAAGCTAGGAACGACCAATCCTACGAGTTTAAAGGGTTGAGAATCTACAAACTATGAAAATAAATGGTCTCTCTTCACTTGCGCGCAAAAATGTTTGCATGCCGCCAGGTATAGGGTAGGTTTCCGCGAAGGATATATGACCGGTCTGACACCCTTCCATATAGGAAGATGGGATTAAATTGAAATAAGATACCTCCGTTAGAAGATAGGCCTTTCCTGATAGAACAAATGTTTTCTCTGCAAATTGAAGGGTAACCTCGAAACTCTACTTCGCTATAGTATTATGTCACTTTGATTCCACTAGTGCTCTTTGAAGCTGGGTAAGCGAAGAAGGAGCAGCAAAGATATGTCAAAAGGGAGAGGAACCAAGCAAGGAACCAAGCGCAAGACTGAGGTTGGTGTCCTTTGTTCCCCTCTTATCTACTTCTCATAAAGGAAAGCAAAAGTAGTTTTGGTTTGTTTGTTTCTAAGATAGCTACCCGTCTTAGTGGGACTAGCAGCTCCGAGTGGACACTAGATTTCCCGATAATAGTTACCTTTTTATGGACATATGGAAAATGCATAGGCTAGTAAAAACCAGCTCTTATGATCTTATTGGTAGCATCTTTCCAATAGAGGTGGCCACGATAGTCACCTTCATGGAATTCCTGCATTGTTATTTATGCATCATCACTCAAAAGACACATTAGTAGTAGACCACCTTCATCTTTCCAATATTTCTAAGATGAAAAATTTAACTTCTTCTAGTTTTAGAAATATAGCCTTTGTTTTTGTTAGTCCAAGACGAGAATTCATATTAAATAAAACATAAATAAGGTCTGCATAACAGGGTGAGGTCATGAAATCCTCATCTAGTTGTGGAGTCACTCGTTCCTCTTGATCATCCAATTCAGCTACAAAGTTCATATCTAAAGAATTAAAATTAGATTCAGCCATTAATTTGGCTAATCCTTGGCCTTTGATGAGCTTGGTTGGCTTTATTTCCATGTCATATTCTAGAATAATGGAGATCCATTTGCCTATTTTTCCATCTGGTCCATTTTGTGTCAAAATATATTTAACTACAACATTAGGTACATAAGAAATTATATGGGAATGAAGAATATATACTCTAAAATCTTTGATTTCTTTTTTCAGTGCAAAAGCCTACTTTCCCATTATGTTGTACTTGAGTGCAACATCCCTTAAATCCTTGATAAAGAAAGCAATGGGTTGTTCATATCCATCAACATTTTTCTGCAAAAGGACAACTACAATAGTATATTCAAAAGGAAAGGAAAAAACTAAAAAGTATTTAGTAAAATCAGGACTAATAAGGACTAGTGCTTTTGTGAATGCCAGTTTAACGTGGTCAAATGATTGCCTAGCTTTGATGTTCCACCTGATATCAGAGTCTCATTTTAGCATGTTTGTAATATTTCTGAGAAGTTCTACAAGGTTAGGGATAAATCTTCTCGAGAAGTTTATTCTCCCAATAAATGACTGAAGTTCTTTAATATTTCTTGGATGATTTATTTTTAGAATAGCTTCAATCCTTTTAGGATCAATTCTGATACCTTGCTTAAATATAATGTGACCAAGAAGTTTTCCTTCTTCAAAATGAAACATTGTTTTCTTAGGATTTAATGAGATCCCAAACTTTCTGCACTTTTCGAAAACTCTTCTAATGTGCATGAGATGTTATTCATCAGATTTAGAATATAGAGTTATTTCATCCATATAGATCACAATAAATATGCCAATTTCATCAGCAAAAGAAATATCCATTGCTCTCTGAAATGTGGCTGCAACATTCATTAATCCAAAAGGCATCTTCACATACATGAAGGTACCCCAAGGAGTAGTAAAGGCTATTTTTTCTTGATTCTCTCGATGAACTAAGACCTGATTATGACCTGAGAATCCATCTAATAAGGAAATTCTAGAAGATCCAACTACCTTTTGTAGAATATGATCCATTTTAGGTAAGGGATAGTTATCTTTTAGGGAAACTTTGTTAAGGTTTTTGAAATATATACACAATATGATTTCCCGTGTTTTCTTCCTAGTTGGTACAATGTTTGAAACCCACTTAGAGTACCTAAGAGGAACTATGATTTTGGAATCATATATTCTTTTGATTTCTTTCTCAATTAAAGGCATTAGAACCATATTTACTCTACAAAGTTTTTGTTTAAATGGTTTCTAATCTTCCTTAATTGGAATTTTGTGTTGTACAATTTCAGTGTCATATGTTTTAAGATCTTCATAGCTCTAGGAAAAAACATCACTAAACTCCTTGGATAAAAAAATATAATTTTTTTTTTCAACTGCTGGGATTGATTTAGATAGTTTTATGATTTTGGGTCTTTTTCAGTACTGAAATTAGAATCTTCAACTGCTATTCCTGAGGGCTCAATCTTAGGATTTTTAGCCACATTATTGAAATCAATTAGTTCTTATAATAGAGCTAGACCCGTAGGAAAAATATTATCTTTAAGCTGGAGTGTTTCAAACTCTTCTTTTTGTGGGTCAAATTCAAGCAATTCTGGTTTATTTACAACTTTATCTAAGGGATTATTTATATCTAAACTATATAGTTTCCTTTCTACATCAGAATGTTCAATAATTCGACTATCTCCTTCAGATTCAAAATCAATACTATCATCTTGAAATTCATATTTGGATTGCAGGAAGATCTCAATCTGTTTACCATATCCAAATACCTTCAATATCTTATGTTATTAGGTACAGTTCGTCAATGTCTTAGCTCCGTATTCTTGATTAGGATAAGGCATTTTGCAAGAGCTAGCTAAAAAAGCCAGATTGTTTGGAATGATTTTTTTTTCTAGCGATTGTAGAAAGGTCATATTCAAGGAAAATTTCTAGGAAGTCCAAAAACACATTTCTGTATGCTCTCATCCTAGGATGTTTGGCTGAATATTCTCCTTTAATTTGTTTAATAATTAATTCAGCATCCCATTGAATAGAAATTATTTTAGCACCTAACTTTTTTAACAATTGCAAATATAGAATGAGGGCTTCATACTCTTCTATGTTATTAGTGCATTGAAAATTAAGCCTGTATGAGTGACTCTCAACATGATTATTTTTTGTGTTAACCACCCAAATTTTGGCTCCAGCATCATCCTTGTTGCAAGAGCCATCAAAACTCGCGTTCCAAAGAGGTTTAGGAGGAGTTTTCAGTTCTGTTATTTGTGTTTTGGTTGGGTTTGTTTTAGAAACCTCATTCTCAGCATTGATTACTTGATTGTTGATATCCCCATCATTGTAAAGAATAAATGAATCTAAACATGAATGAATGGAATAACGTGGATAATTTTGAGGTCTGTCTTGAGTAATCACCATAATTTTCATTAAGGTCTCCCTATACAATCTCCTTTCTTGTCCAAAAACTGGTATGGTAGAAAATTTCATGTCCATTTGTAGGGTTCCTTGTAATTTTTCTCCACATGAGCGTGATAACAACATGCCATACTTAGGGGGAATGTCTGCAACCATTATGTCCATCACTATAATTTTAGCAGGGATTTGGGCCAAAGTAACACATAGGTATTTGATAAGACTTAGGAATCTAACTTTGTTGGAATCAAAGGCATACTAATCCTTTTAGGGTCTAATAATTTCAAGTCCTAATTTCTCCACCACAGCTTTAGGCATTAAATTTTGGTATGCACTTGAATCTAACATAGAATTATGGAGAATTTTGTCATGAATATTCAGGTTAACATAGAATGGAGGAACTCCTCCTTCCTGTGGTTTGACTTCAACTTCCGGCCCGAGTTCAGGCTAGTCATCATTCAAATTTACAAAGTCAGTGTTTTCCCAAATTTTTAAAGCTTTCATTACTTGGGGTTTGTACATGTTTTTTTTCATTAACTCTATGAGAGGAATAGGGATTTTCAATTTTTCCAGTTCATTCTGAATATAAAAAGATGTTTTATTCTTGCTTAATCTAGAAAGTTTAGCTAGATCTATAATATGTTTTTTGATAAGCTCTTTTTGTTGACTGGTGGTTTGGATATCTATTTGACTAGTTCTAGAAACACTGTCAGTGACTCTTTTGACAAGGATTTCTACCTTTTTCTTACCAAAATTATCCATAGTTTTCTTTGGAAGATTATCTGTGGTTTTGCTAAGTTCATTTTTAGATGACTTATTAGTAGGTTGTTATGAGATTTTGGCATTGGGAGTATATGTATTTTTTTTTCTTCTAAGGTTGTACTGCCTATGGACTTCCATTATGGCATTTTCAAACCCTTGTTTTTATTCATCTGACTCTTCAGAATACCATGGATCTTTTCACATAGTCCTTATTATCCAGATCTTTGTGCCCATGCCATGATTCATGTTTTGACATCAGATATGTATATGTATATGCATCCTTGATTTGCAGGTCAACTGACAATGTGTGTCCTCTTCCTTACAAAATAACATAAAGTATCTCAGCCATCACTCCTCATTCTGCCTTCATGCTTTAGGGGGCATCTGTTACATAGTATTTTGTCATGCCTCCTACACTTCCCTAGTACATACCCCAAAGTACCTGAACCATCAACATTATATAGTATACTCATCCAAGTATACAACTCAAATCCCTCCTAAGACTTTGATTGGAAAATTCCTTGAGCTTTCCCTGAAGAAATAGCCCTTAAAACCCTGATTTGAGAATCATCACCCTTATGAGGCTAAAAGCCACGATGGTCACATGTTGCACTATGCTAGACCCATGATGGCATAAATTTGTTTACTCATATACTCACGATGATCCCAAAAAGGAGTTTTTCCCAAAGAACATGAGAAGCTTCGTGATCTAGAAGCTTCCAGAGCGGTGAGATGGAGGTGGTTTCACATAGATGAGGTCGAATCCCCATAATTTGACCTATTGGTCTGATCCCTATGAGCTACATCCTTGAGATTTGGCCCTAATCCTATCTTTGGAGGAGTCCTAACTCCATCTACTAGCCTATAAATTCCTCCTCTCCCATTCCCAAATGGTTGGTCAGATTGGTCTGTTGGTCTATGTCCATTTGCACCCCTATGCTGAGCTTGTGGTTAGAAGCTATTCATTAGACTTGGAGGAGTGTTTGGAGAGTTTCCTTTGGGCATTAAATTATGGGATGCACCTCAATCTAACATAGAATTATGCAAAATCTTGTCATGAATATTTAGGCTAACATAGAATGGAGGAACTCCTCCTTCGTGTGGTTTCCCTTCAACTTCGGGCCTAAATAAGAGTTCAGGCTGGTCATCATTCAAATTTACAAAGTTAGTGTTTTCCCCAATGTTTAAATCTTTCATTACTTGGGGTCTGTTGATGTTTTTGTTCATTAACTCTGTGAGAGGAATAGGGATTTTCAATTTTTCCAGTCCATTCTCAATATTGAAATATGTTTAATTCTTACTTAAGTTAGGAATTTTAGCTTGATCTGTAATTCGTTTTGTGATAAGCTCTTTTTGTTGACTGATGGTTGGGATATCTATTTGAGTAGTTTTAGAAACACTGTCAGTAACCCTTTTGATAGGGATTTCTGCCTTTTTCTTACCAAAATTATCCATAGTTTTCTTTGGAAGATTATTTGTCATTTTGCTAAGTTCATTTTCAGATGACTTCTTAGCAAGTTTTTCTGAGAATTTGGCATTTGGAGTATCTATATTTTTTTCTTCTAAGGTTGTACTACCTATGGACTTCCATTATGGAATTTTCAAACCCTTGTTTGTATTCATCTGACTCTTCAGACTACCATGGATCTTTTCATATGGTCCTTATTATCCGGATCACTGTGCCCATGCCGCGGATTCATGTTTTGGCACCATATGTGTATATGTATATGCATCCTTTATTTGAAAGTCTCTTGACATTGTGTGTCCTCATCCTTGAAAAATATCATAAAGCATCTCATCCATCACTCCTCATTCTGCCTTCATGCCTTAGGGGGTATCTGTTACATAGTATTTTGTCACGCCTCCTACTCTTCCATGGTACATACCCTGAAGAGCTTGAAACATAACCACTACATAGTATACTCATCCATGTATACAACTAAGATCCCTCCTAAGACTTTTATTGGAAAATTCCTTGAGCTTTCCCTGAAGAAATAACTCTGAAAACTCTAATTTGATAATCATCAACCTTATGAGGCTAAAAACCATGATGGTCGCATGTTGCACTATGATAGACCCACGATGACATCACTTTGTTTGTTCATATACCTACAATGATCCCAAAAAGGAAGTTTTCCCAAAGAAGATGAGACGTGTTGTGATCTAGAAGCTTCTAGAGTAGTGAGTTGGAGGTGGTTTCGCATAGATGAGGTCGAATCCCCCTAATTTGACCTATTGGTTTGATCCCTATGAGCTATGTCCTTGAGATGTGGGCCTAATCCTATCTTTAGAGGAGTACTGAATTCCTCTCCGAGCCTATAAATTCCTCCTCTCCCATTCCCAAATGGTTGGTCAGGTTGGTCTATGTCCATTTGCACCCCTATGCCGAGCTTGTGCTTAGGAGCTATTCATTAGAATTGGAGAAGGAATGTTTGGAGAGTTTCTTGGCTTGGAATTGGATTACCACTCAAGAAGAGCCTTTCAACATCAAGGTTATGGTTGTAAGCTTCCCCTTATTCTTTAAATAATATACAAATACTAGTTCACCTTCCCAAAATATATATGTTCATGTATGTATTAGCTTGGAATTCCTTGATAAGCTAAGTAGGTTATTATTGGATTTTCTATTGGTTTTGGCATGCTTTGTTGTCTCTTGATTACTAGTGTAGGTACATAATAACTAAGAGAAGTAAGAACAAGTTTGTGACACAAGAAGTTTGAGGATCTCAACAAAGGAAATCAAAATAGCATCAGAACGACATAGGTCATCTCTGTCGTTCTACTTTTCAATTATAATCTAGGAATATGTCTAGTTAATTGTCACTTTATTTTCTAGACCCACTCATTGGACTAGAGGGATCATATCTTTCCACAGAGACAACTAACCTTGTCAACAAAATGGTGACTCCACTTTCCCCACTTTGTATCAAACATTGTAGCAGTAAAGGCGGTTGAGCCGGACCTGACTCAGATGATGCAAAACTGTAAAGGGAGGGTGGAATTGATGGGTAATTATGGTGTTATGATGAAAGACACCTAGAAGTTGATGACAGATCATGCCATGGGTATTACAGGAATGATTTAGCCCAAATTCTAATTGACATGGGGCATTATTGCTTAATTATGATAGATATGGCTAGTGACACATGTGATTCCCCGACCACAAGTAGTTGTGGTGGGGTGGAGGTACTTCTGTAACTAAAAGAATAGATGAAAGTTTATTCTTGAATGACTCCAACTAGAACAATAGATCAACTAACTTAACTGACATAACTGATATACTAAAAGGAACTGACTAACTCTACCTAAACCTTGCTACAATCTCCTTCCGACGATTTAGTCAATTTGGTGCATAATTGCTCAAGCCATGGAAAGGTTTTACGCTTTCACCATCCAATTGAGCGAGATTGACATCTCCCAATTCCTTCACTTCCACAACAATGAAGGGTCCCAACCAATGGATTTGCAACTTCCCAGGAAACTTTAAGAATTTACTATTGTATAGCAGAACACATCCTCCAACTATAAATGATTTACACTTGATATTCCTATCATGACATTCCTTCTTCCTCTGCTTCTTGACATTCTAGTGGAAGTCTGCCAAACTCATAGCCTCATCTAGTTTTTTACAGCCCTTCCAACTACTTTGGTATTAAATCCTCCTCTGTCATGTGAGTGGCCTGCGCAATGAAGAGGTTAGGGGTGGTAAATTTGGTAGGTCCTACAGCTTCTCATCCATATACAGACTAGAAGGGTGTATACTTGTGTAAATGCTTCACAGTTGTATGATAAGACTATAGCATGGTTAGCACCCGTTCATCCCAATCATCCTTATTTAATGAGTAGATCTTGGTGAGTCCCCTCTATAAGATTTTGTTGAAGGACTCTATAGTACTATTTTCTTGAGAGTGATATGGGTTGCTCTTATGGTGTTGTACCATGAAGTTTTGAAGTAATGAGGTGATCATTTCATTAATGAAATGGGTACCCTGGTCACTGGTGAGGCTTTGAGAGCACCCAATCAAGGTGCCGATATTCTCGAAAATGAATCTAGCGGTAGCATCTGCAGTGCAATCCTTAACTGGTGTCACTTCATCTCATCTCATAAGGTACTCGGTAGTGATAATAATGTATCAGGCATGTGAATGTCATGTCGGTGGGTTAATATGTCCTACAAAGTCGATTACCCATTTCTCAAAATCCTACAGTGCCCTCACTGGTTGCAAATGTATCCCATCCTAGTGTGATATTTTTCCAACCCTTTCACAAACGTCACACCTCTTGGCATATTCCTTTGCATCTCGGAAAATTGTAGGCCACCATAGTACCACCTGCAACACTTTCCTCATGGTGCCCTTCCCACCAACGTGCCCACCTATAACTCCTGAATGACACTCCCACAATACATCCTGTCTCTCATGATCAAGAACACCTCTGCACAATATCTAATCAAGGCCCAACTTGTACAAATGCCCTACAATCAACTGGTAATCTGCAGTGCGACCCTCCATGTTCCTTCATTGTGTAGTCATGTACTCCTCTAGGTATTTACCTATGGCTATAAATGTTGAAATATCATCCAAGTAGTCTGGTATGGATTCAGCTTGAAATAGGTCAGCATCTAGTAGCTTATCACCTATTGATCCCCTAGTTTTGCCCTACTCTAGCTAAGAAAGGTGATCAGGCCACTTACTCTTCCCGACTTGAAAATTACTTGAAAGGTGAACTCCTCAAACAAAAAAATCCACTTGAAAATACTTCCTTTAAATATAGGCTTATTCACCAAGTATTTCAGGGCAGAATGGTCAATGAAGAACTTGAACAGACCCCCGCCAGGACATAGTTCTGAAACCTTTTGAAAGAGTATACCATTGCAAGTGCTTAGTTCTCATTCATGGTATAATTATTTTCTGTCATGGGTAATTTCCTTCTAGCAAATTAAATTGGGTCGTCGAGGTTTTTGTCTCCGAGTTAAGATGGGACATCCCCCAAGGTGACACCCAATTCGTCAATGTGTATGTGCAATTTCTTGTTCCAATCTGGATAAACTAATATTGGTGCACTTGTTAATTTTTCCTTCAACACATTAAAATAAAATTCACATTAATTTTACCATGCGAACCTTTCGGCTTCCTTCAATAGCTTCTCCAACGGTGCAGTGATCAAAGCATAGTTGTGGATGAACCTCCTATAATATCTTATGTGACTAAGGGTGGATATTATTTGTTTAATAGTTGTTGGCGGCTCCATATTTAGGATCACAACAACCTTAGTAGGATTAACACAAACTCCATCCTTGTAGACTATATGGTGTAGAAGTGTCCCAAAAGGGACAACGAATATGCACTTCTTCATGTTTAGGGAAATCTGCAATTGTCTACATCAGTCGAACATCACTCTAAGCAGATTGGAGTGCTTCTTCAAAAAACTGTAGACGATCTAGTCATCCATGTAAAATTATAGAAACCTATGAATATAATCTTTGAAAGCAGTAATTACAATCCTTGAGAATAATGGTGGCACATTTTCCAATCCGAAAAGAAAAACATGGTATGCATAGGGTCCCGATTGAGTGGTGAATGTGGTTTTCTTCTTCTCCTCCTCTGCGATATGAACCTGATGGTAACCAGAGAATCCATCTGTAAATGAGTAAGTTTCATTTCCCACCACATTCTCTATAAATTTGTCATTGAACGGGGTAAGGAAGGGGTCATGAACAAAAGAATTGTTCAGACTCCATAAATCTACGCATTCCTGAATTTATTCAGTGTCCTTCTTATTCTATATGACAATTAGGCTGACCCATTTGGCCTCATCAACTAGGAATATAAGATCTTCTACCAACATTTTATCTATCTCCTTTTTCACTTTCTTTTTGACTCTCAGATTCATCCAATATGGTCAATCTTTCAATGGCTTCACATCAGGTTTAAGCACAAACTTCATCTCCCCTAAATCCACCCTAGTCCCCTTAAGTTTCGTAATAGATGCAGGGAACAAATATTCATACTCTCTCAGGAGATCAGAGTTTTCCTTGGTAGTTTTCTTGTCCCATTAATCTCCAATTGAGGCTAGTTTCAACTTTTCGTTAATGTCGATGTTATGTTTACACAAGTTCAAGGTAATAGTTCCAAACCATTAGTTACAAGACCATATTCAAAGTTATGTTCCCCCTCAGTTTCTTTGAATGTCATATGTCTCAGTTATTCTATTTCACCCTCATTTAATTCCCATTCTATCTTTCTAGAAGATACGACTTCATGGAATCTGGATTCATATAGATGTTCAAGAGTGTCTTGGTTTATACATCCCTCTTTCAACTATACTTCTGTGAGCAGAACCAGTTTAATCTCTTGCAAACCATTCGTAATTCATTCATCACTATCAATAAAAGAAAAATATCTAATAAATTGATCTTCCATACAATCCCAATTACTGGTATGCCTCCGTGTTTCCTCTTTTACATACCATGGCTTCATAAATGTCCCCAGGGTGTGTATAAATCTTTGCACCCATATGCCCTATGGAAGCCCTTCCTTGATCCAGCTGGCCTTATAATCTTGCATATGTTGCCAAGGGTTAGAGCTCCCCTTGTACTTCATGAATCTTTGAGGGTAATCCTCTGAATTCCCAAATGTGACTCTTACCGTTGTACTAACCTCTTTCCATTCTTTGAGGTGGTTGTGGTGCGATCCCCACCACCTTGTTAGTGTCGCTTGTTAAGAGACATCCAACAAGGGAAATTTGTGTACTTCAAGACAGTTGCATCAACTATATTAAGAAATCATTAATTGAGTCCATGCCATTGAAAATAGCGAATTCATGTTCCTTAGTACCAACCTAGTTGATACAATAGATTGTGGTACAATGCCTAGTGTTGATATTGTATCCTCCTTGATGGCAGTCATCCAAAGCCCCCTCACAGGTGACTTCTGAGCTTTGGATTCTCCTCCAGATGATCAATCCTTCTGTTGTAAGATTGATATAGTATTCCCTTTTCCTCATTGTCTACTAGTACAACTAATCCAATAGTTCGGGTTCTTCCCTATCATCTGTTGCCTTAGTGAACCTTGGTCT
Organism: Pinus taeda; assembly: GCA_000404065.3. Taxonomy (NCBI): domain Eukaryota; kingdom Viridiplantae; phylum Streptophyta; class Pinopsida; order Pinales; family Pinaceae; genus Pinus; species Pinus taeda. Next base: position 221,188 of record APFE030694123.1, read on the forward strand.
TAGGGATTGGTCTAGGGGCTAGATCACTCTGACTCCTTCCACTTCAAATGTCATAAAATCATTATTTATATCAATTATTGCATAATTATCAAAGGCCCATTCTATTCGAAGTCATGTGGGATAGGGGTCTTTTTCCCCCATAATGTCTATTACTTTAGAGTCGGCATAATTTTTTACCCATGCTATGTCAACTTCTACATCCTCCATCCTACCCAATGAAAGCATACAATATTGATTTTCAATACGTAATTGAATTGGGTAAAATGCAAAATTTGACCTCCCCAAGGCCTCCCAGGTTTTCCTTTGTAGGATATTCACATTTGAGCCCAAATATAACATTTTATCCTTGATCTAGAAGCCCACAATTTCAACATCAATCTGTAACTCCCTTCCTCTCCCCTTTTTGTTCCCTCATACCCTCATGGAGTGTCTCTCGGGTAAGTTGGTGTAAATGACTCCTTACTCAACAAATCCATCCCTAACAATAATTTTAAGACTTTCAAGCAATTTCCCAAGGATCTCATCATTATTCACAATTTATAAAAATAGCCTAAACCATTCCGCTATGAGTTGAACATTGGACTATAGTAGGTCTAGGTTCATAACTTTTGAAAATCCCGGCTATTCCCCTCTAGGTCCACTAGTTGAAGTCAAATTTTTAAAACTCCTTGCAACCTCTTTATAGTAATACTTCTGCTGCTTAGAGTCTTATCAGCATTTTGGGGAGCTCGATTTTATGATTCTCGGATATTCCGTGGCTACAACGTCAACTCTAGTATTCTTCCCTCCATGGGTGGTTATGTTGATTTTTGAGAGGGGAGTTGTCTTTGGTAGCCTTGGCTCAACATTAATTAAATTTTCTCCTTTTTTTCGGTTGCACTCTTCCCATATAGAGATTAGATTTGGAAAATATTTTTTTGCATGTGTGTTAACCCGAAACTGAGAGAAACAAGGTCTTCTAGGTAGTGGGGAGTCCCTTGCGACATGCCCTTCTTGATCAGAGTTGTAGCAATAGACCGGACCTTTGTGTCCTGTTCTTCCCCCCCTTGTTCCTCCGCATCCTCGAGGAGTCTCATTGATTCGATAGGTCGATCTATCCAATCAATCTACTAGGGTATCCAACACTCTACACTGATTATTATGGTGAGTTGGTGAAGCATGGAATTTGCAAAATGTGTTGTTTGGAACATTGGAATATTTCTGTAGGATTGAACATAGATAAGGGAGAAGCCCATACGGTTTTCATATTTCATAGTACTCTAATGATGTTTTACTTTGCTGGTTTGGAAATGCATGAAATTAAGTCTATCCTGTGTATAAACCTTGTGTCCCTATCTGGGCAATTCCTGCTGCTGGTAGAGATGTAGGTGCCCCCACTAGTGTAGAGGGAGTTCTTGGGCCCCACAACCTTGGGAATTCTTTCGCAGTATTCCCCTTGATAAGGAAGTTGGTGCACCATAAATATGGTCGTGTAGGTTATGCGGCTGCAAGTCTTTTAGCTTCTTTGTTAAATTTGTGATTTGTTGTTGTCGACTTGATATAGAGGGGTCATGCGAGGCTACTCCCCTTTGGTATTCATCTGGTATCCTATCATAGCCTCAATCCTAGTCACCTGTTCTAGGGTGTCCTATAGAGTATCAATTTTTCGGTGAGTCAATGCCATGCGAGTAAGGGGTAATAATGATTTAATAAACCAATCTCGTTAATGATTTAGGTAAATTAGGTAGCTCAATTTTCCAATCACATCCTTAAACTTGTGCATTAGATCCCATGCAGTTTCCCTTTCTTGTTGCTTGATTTGCCATAACTCAAACAAACCCTGTTGGTTGGTCTAAGGAAGATTTAATTCTTGAAAAAACTCTTCTTTGGCTTCATCCACCATTGTGTTATGTTGTAAGGTAGACCATTTGATGAACCATCTCAATTCCCTCTCCCAAAGGGTGGTTTAGATTCAATCATCTTTTTAGTGTCTGAGGACTAGTGAGCCCTCCATATGGCTTTGCATGAGTACCAATTTTGTTCGGTGCCCTCATTCCCTCTTCCCAAGAATCGAGATATTGAGTAAAGGATCCCACCATGCTTGATTGGCTTTTTGGGAGGAGTATAAATCCCTGAGAACCTAGTTATGATGAACCTTGGAGACACGTAGTATTATTACTATGTTTACTACTACTATCATTAGCCTTATAGGTAGTATTCACACTATGAACCTTTATGAAATTGATTAAATTAGACAAATGTTGATCAAGGTTGTGATAGAGTATCAAGGGAAGTTTGGGAAAGATACTAACTCCACTACAAGGAGGCGAATCATTACTCCTGGTGGACACACCATTCTCAAAAAACAATCTGTTGTGGCTAAACCCTACATATGCAGCACAAATGCACCATAATATAGAGAAAACCCCCTAGAGATAGCCTTGGATTGCTGACAAGACTAGTGTAAGGGTCATCCAGATTAATGTGTCTCAAATGACTTTTGAATAACAAGAGACATCACCTATGTTTCAAACATGAACACGAGAGAGTGGTTCTTCTTCCCAAAGATGTAAGAAAATGATATAACCCTTGATACAGACAAGTAGATTTCAGAAATAAAACAAGATAGTGCATGCCTTGCCCTTTATAACTTCACAGTTTAATCAAATTGTTTTAAAGTAAATGATAATAGACAAAGTGCATAAAGCAACTCAGAATTATGGAGCTTACAACACCAACAAATTCATACATCTAGCATGAGCCTCGAACCATAAAGTTGATCTACTTTCTGAGTTAAAAAAGAAGTGATGAACAGATAATAAAATAAAGATGACTCCACATCATATAGTGCTACAAATGTAATTTCGAACCCTCACACAGGAACATGAATTTAAAGAAATACAAATGAATCTACAGGAGTATTTAAAGACATTACAACGCTTATTGATGCATGAATAGGAGGACTAAGGAACAAACAGACAAGTAATTTTATAGGACAAACAAGCTACAAAGTTCAAAATGAGGAATCACCACCAATATGTGGTATTCTGAAGATCTATAAGCTATCACAGGAGTTATAGAATCGGCCCTTTTCTCTTCAGATTTTCGAACCCTTTTACAATATCAAGACCCCTTATTTATAAGAAAGGGAGGATCAAGGCATTAATGATTATTACAGGGGAATTCATGGGCTGATGGATTCTGTTGTAAGATTAGGTTGCCTTCTTAGCTAAGGAAAGGTATTGTCTCAAGCTGTGCTGTCTCTTTGAACTGCTAAACACAATCAGAAAATATTTGAGTAATTGAGCAGAGAGAAGGATCCCAGTGAGAAGGAGGAGGTGTCAAACATTTATTTATTGCGAAATACTCATGTGAAGGCCACGTTGTGTTGCAATGGGTGATTTAAGGTGGTTGATGTGAAAACAGACCAACATAGTCACTTCAGGTTTAGGCTAACTTCGGCGCCAGTTACGTTGTAGGCCATTTTCTTTAAAAGCACCCCTATTCCTCATAAAACACCCAGCTTCTAACCCATCAATTTGTGAAAGCTTTGTTCAGTGTTTATCAGTGCATTATGGCATGGGATTAACTCATTTAAAACAAGAAAATCAACAAAGATTTCTTATTTAAGTCTTAGGCCCCCCTTTGATAGCCCTTTTTATGAATTTATCTATAGGACCACAGGCGGAGACCAAGGGCCCATCTATAAAGCACTTAAGGTTTCAAATAAACACGCGAGGGGATTTTCTTTATATTGCAATAAATACTCTTATCAGTCAATTTCTCAGACCTAAAATTTTTATATGTTTGTTGACGGTGCTAGACCCGACAACATGTTAGGGGATCTCCACGGTAAAGAAGTCCCAACTAAACCTCAAACTGTTTGGTGTTAAAGTGACAGTAGTGGGTCGTACGGTATCACCTTGACTGCGGTATCACACAGACACAAGTAAGATATCACTATTGGTAGCAAGGGTGTGAGATATGTGACAAGTCAAGGAAGATGCATGAGCGGTTCTAACACATGGAAGGTGAGGTGAGTGCACCTCTTGAAAACCCGTGAAAGCATGGAGTTAAGAAGGGAACACATGAGATACATCACAATATGGAAGGAAAGTAAGCTAGCAATCCAAAGTGATGGTTAAACCAACATCACATTTCAGTACGATTCATACATACATATACAGAAAACAGCTACACATGTATGTGTAAGAAAACATATATATATATATATATATATATATATATATATATATAATATATATATACGTAGATATATCATTATATATATACATAGATATATCTATATATATACGTAGAGTAAATAAGATAGCTGAAATACAATACGACATATGCATGAAATGTGTTGGCTCTGTTATATTAAGAAGTGTAAGTTCTACTCATACAATACAACCATGACCAACCAAGTTCCAACAACAGAATGTTACAGTCACTTCCACTTGTTCCTCCAAAGAGATATACTAGCTCTGCATAGTGGAGAACCCAAGGCTCATTACAATACTATCCAAGCTCTCTCTAAGGTACTCCTATCATAAGCTAGGATGACCAAAAGCCTCTACAATGAGTTATGAGGAACTATATATAGCAAAGGGTGGGGTGGCCCTTGACATTCCCCTTTGTGACAGTTCAACTACCCTCATGGCTCTTAATCTACTCTATGACTGTTACATCCAACTATCGACACTTGAACTTCCACTTGACAAGACATTACATACAATATGGACATGTACCCATGTGAGACAAAATAGGCTTGAGAAAGCCATGCAAGACATCACTATGACTTAGAAAAATGTGGGAATACCAGCTCTTCGACATTTGCACGACCGTCAATAGTAGTGAACTGATGCCAATATTGGCACTCCTCGATGGTGTCCGTGTACTCTAAGGTGACATCTTTGTGGAAACGAACTCTTGTCTCCATAGCATCCAAGTACACTACTCGAGCTCCTCTTTCCAACTCGTTTGATAACATGCACATCATTGTCTTGAGTGCAGCCGGACCAACAACATATTGATGCATGTTGTGTGCACTGATGACTAAGTCTTGGCTGGCGGCTATACACATCAACTCGTCAAAGTACGAGTCAAGCTCCAGTCAGACCTGTGCCTTTGTATTTTCCTGGGTGAGTGTCCCAATAGATGGGATCATGTGTGCGCACAAAGCAACATCCATACTCCTGAATACCCGCACACGGGAAGCCTACAAACTAGTGATGAGCTATGGGAGATCTTCATAGTTTCGGATCTGTCTCTGGATGCGTGCCTTCAACTCGACTACTCTGGGCTTTATGATCTTGGGCAAGTGTACCGAGGCTCCCTTCTATCTCATTTTCCATGTTTGCATGTAATCAACAACATCATACACATTCAACAAGATATGTGTTCTCCTAGAACATCGCTACTGCCAACTGTTGATATGGACAACTGCTTTATGCACGGTACCAAACTTGGAATACAACGCCCGCATGACTATGTCAAGGGATAATACTACATCCAATATTTCCTTCTTTGATTCTGCTCAGGTGGATGTTGTAACTAGCTCTCCTCCTTGCTTGGCTGTCTATAACTCATTAGTTATTCGCTCGTTCTCTACTATCAAGAAGTGCACAACTCTATTTTGGGACTCATCAAATGAGATGTTGTGCATCTCTCCCTCGGGATTGTCTCCAAGGATTTTAGTGTCTCCTTGGTTGCTTGGGACTTTCTTCGCTTCTAGATTCAGTGAAGCTAGTGGGTCAACCTCTTGGTGGTGAGGCATGAGGTCGATGTCATGCTCTAACTCCTGTTGCTCCATATCCGTATCCATTTGCTCAAGTGTTTGTTCAATATCTTGAGCAAATTCCTGCTCTTGTGATTTCTCACCCTCTCTACTTGGTGCCAGCTGGTTGGATGAGTCGACTACATGTAGAGGCCCTATTTTTTCTGTCTGTACATGTCATGCTTGCTTCTGTACCTATTCCTATTGTGATTCCTTCTCCTATCTGCATAGCTCTTGTTCCTTCCGGAGTTGCTCCTTCAACTCATGCAACTCCTTCTCTGTTTCCTCCATTCTTCATTTTTCTCTTTGCGCATTCCCCCTATCGTGTTATTGCCTCATCACCTCTATTTCCAAAGCTTCTTTGTGCACAAGTGGGTCTCCTAGGAACTTGCAACTTTTCTCTTCCTCCACACTGTTGACAATCTTCCTCTTACCTTTGTCGTGTGCCAGTATTTTTTCCTTTGTTGCTTTTGTTGCTGGTGCTCTCGTAGATGTTGCTTTGCTAACCATTCCACAACGATGTCAACCAGTTCATTGGGCCTAGAGAAGCTATGAAAATATCTCCATGGGTCCTCCTCCACCCAATGACATGCTGTGTGGATCCACTAAAATTGTACTCTCGTGCAGCGATCTTTTACAAAACAATGTGGGTCATACGGATTGTAGCTTTGGGCATCGAAATGATATTTCTTGATCTCTACTACTTCTGAACATCCGCATGCTTGAAATTATCTATCTCATATAAGCCGATGCCCAACAGAAGAGCGGGCCAAGGAGACTTCTACTTCCGGTGCAGCCTAGCTGACAGTCTTGTCGTGATGTGGTATGATACTTCTTGCATGACAAGCTTGTCCAAGGAAAACTTTGGTAGAACATGCAGAGGCTTCTCCATGCTATACATCCATATGAAGCTGCCAGACAGTGAGGCATACTAATCTGCTATATCAATAAGTGCCTCTATTGTTGCCTTCGACATTCAAGGTGAATCTTGCTCAAATATCATATTGTATGCCAGGGTGACAAAATGATCTGATAGCTATCTGATAACTCCTCAGAAGCTGCATTCAGACAACATTTTACAAGAAGTGTTCACATAGGTCTTCGTCGATGTCCATGCCCACTTCAAGCCCAAGAATTCATAACAAGCACAGATTGCATCCAAGGTGTAAGCAGACATGTAGATTTCTGCTTGCTGACCTTTGGGCAGCTATCAAGCTCTAGTTACCTATTCTTTCAGCTTGTGACCCAACATGTCGGACCAGTTGCATGCTTTTCTTTCACTAGTCAGTTGGAACAACATGATCACCCAACTCTGTGGGAATGTTTTCACGCTCTCTTGGCCATACAAATGACATGGAAAGATGACCAAGTATTGATATGGCTTCCGCAGTATCTTCGTCTTGTAGATATGGTTCGATGTCATCCTGAATTTGGCCATCTCCTTTACTTAGTTCTTCAATATATCCCTAGAGTTGGCATTGCTGTTGGGTATTGTGAAGGGTGTTTATATGGTGACAACTAGCTTTGACATATGAGTTCATAATCTTGTGCCCCGAAGGTAGAAATCTCCATCTCACTAACACTCCTCAATGTCATCATCTCATGATCAGTGTGCGAGACGATCCAATATATCATTTCTATGCATGGGAACACGAGATACCTACATGCAAATTGATACAAGATGGACTTGTGAATGTTCACATAGATTTGGCGGTCTTCGAGGTTTTCCCCAAATGTGCCTACAAATGCATCATTGATCTCTTTCCATTTTAGCCTGATGTCCTTGTCTACAATCAACTTGGTGTCTTCATAGACCGACAGACTTGTAGACACTAGCTCAACTGCTGCTCCAATTGCACTTTCGTTGGTGTCCTTTTATCCTTCTCTCTTGGAGGCCATTGATCCTGATGTTATGAAACGATCTCACAAATATATAGAAAAGAGAGATAAACACCTTCAAAACAATCCTCTTCGAGGGAGCAACCTCCTTTACATTACACAAATGAAAAATTCTTGGATGATACAAATGACAAGACCTCCTTTCTATATATAGGAGTCTAAGGGGTCATAATATAATTAAAGCTGACATAACAATAATAATGTAAGGGTGCAACAATAACAATAGTGGGCTTATATGGGGCACGATAATAACAATATGGGGACTACATGGGCACACAAATATAATAAGGGGGTTGCACTAATAACAATAAGGGGTTACACTAGTACTATAGGGACCTAACACCTGAACTGCTGAGAGGCAGATGAACATCTTCTAGATCTGGAGACATGGCAACATGCATGGCAAGAAATCTGTCAGCTAATACCAAAGAAAACTTGAGGAACACCGTGCAAAATACCTGGGGATTGACTGGCAAGGACTGAGCAATTTTTCCTAGGAGGTCAGAGACTGGCTACCAGAACTGTACAAAAGGTAGTTTGAATCGCTGGGAGGCTAGTTGACTGGTGGAATTGTGTAATGTACAATTCAGACTAGCGTGCTGGCTGCTCGAATTACACAATGCACAATTTTAGCTGGCAAGGGTTGCAGACCCAGTGACTGCATTGGGCAATTTTTGCGGCCAGCAGTCATTGCCTCTCAAAATTACGGAATGAAAGTTTGGAGGATATTCAGTGGGAAGAAATTGGAATTTTCTGCAAGGAAGGTAGAGCCTTCCCTCTCAGGATTGTGCAATGATGTCTTGGTGAGGCAAAGTACGAAGGTTGCCTAGACCCGCTGATGGGAAACTGAAAGAAAATGTGAATGTGAATGCATGGCGATACTGAGTGTAAGTAGGAGTGAATGATCGTGCTTGCAAATAGTGAATGCAAGATTCAGAAAACTAAAAAACATGCATGGGTGTGAAGCGAGTCATCGAATCGAAGACCATTTGTGCTAAACAGTGTCATGTATGTGACAGCAGTGAGATGCTAATGAAAGCTAAAATGGTGCTAGTACAAGCTAATATGCGTGATAACGACATCAAACGTTCACATAAATCAAGCAGACAACACTCACACAAGCCAAAACACAAAAAGTAACAAGCGTGTTGCAAAAGACAAGTTAAACAGACTTACTTGGAAATAACTAAGATGGATGTGTCAAAGAATCCTAGATGTGTTGTGGGATGTCATAGCTCCAACATCGATGTGAAGAAGTGAGCTCTGAAGCGTCAAATAAATAATTTTGATGCTCATGACACGCATGCCACAAATCTAGGAAAATGCAACACTTGGAGGAAAGTTTCTAAACAATCTTTGCATGTAACCTCCAGCTGCTAAAAATAGCTCTCTAAAATATAAGGATGTTTTTTGCATGTTGCTTTCTCCTATTTTAGGAAAAAGAAGCCCATGCATGCAAGTCAAATTTTCTTGGTCCCAGGTGGAACTAGTCAACCTAATGGCACATGCAACAACCTACTTTCTTTAGGGAGAAATTTTTGCATTTCTTGGAGGAAGTTGGATTGGCTGGAAAGAGGGATTGCACAATTTCTGGGCTGAGTAGCCGATTACTGCCCAGAATTGCACAATTTCTAGTCTAAGTAGTCCTGCCGGGTCAGAGTCTGTAGTTTTTCCTGGGAAGGTTGACTATCAGGATTGCACAATATCTGAGGCCAGCAGGTTGCCAGTAAGAATTGCACAATTTATGGAGGGAAGGCTAGTTCCCCTCTAGAATTGCGCAATTTCTTGATGGAGGTGCTCATCCTGCACCTGGACCAAGTCTGGGGAAGTAGCCTGTGAAGGGAGTGAAACAAGCCATCATGCATAAGCTGGACATATGCTAGAAAGCCACTGAAGCTCATGTACTTGACAGTGTAAGACATGCTGTTGAGGATGGTTCGTGGGGAGGCCCCAAAATGAACCTAAGGCAAAATTTTGGAGGGTGGTTGTAGTCGCTACAACAAGGTTGTAGTTTATAATTTATCGCATTTGTGCCCTCATATCGCAATCGATGCTTCTCTGTTGTCTCACCTCTTTTAATCTTTGGAACATTTCATTTGTTAATTGCTGATAACCCATTGATGTCATCATTGCCATGTGTCATCTTGTGAGTGGTTCCACATGGTACCTAGAAACAGGACCATAGCACCCCTGAAAATGTCAAAAATGAGTGCCATGTGTCCTCCTACCACGCCATCCTCCGTACATTCCACGTCATCACTGACGTCATCTGCCACATCAGCTCTGCAGACCAATAAGAAGTCGCCAGATGGCCCTTTGGAGGAGAGAGAAAGGCTGGTCGAGGCCTTGTTTTTCCATGCTTTCCTTCATATTTTGAGAATCAGCCTTCTCGACACTTTGGTCCATATCGCAATCGAAGTTCGCCTCCATCGATAATCCATAAGGGAGGAGCCCTCTAACTTTGTCGATTGCGATTTCTCGCGGGATTTGTGATATAATGGTCTAGGACCCCCGCCAACATTAATATGCGATATGCAATAAGTCTTTTAGCCAAATTTCAGATTTCTATCCCATACTTAGCCATGTTTAACAGGTTTTCTGAGTTTTGAGAGGGGTTGATTCAACAGTCTCTATCTCCTCATCGAGGAACATATTTTTAAAGTTGAATATACCTCTGGAAATCTCTTTCCAAGAACTCTGCAATGGAGGGGGTCCCGTCAAGTTCTGATGACTTCCATGACTGAGAGGATGGACTTTTCTTCCCTAGTATCATGCATCCCAGACCACTTACTAGAAGCAAGACATTAAGTGTGCTGTGAATACAACATTGGATCCATCTGGGGATAGTGCTTTGCCAGCAAGGTGCTAAGAAGCTGCACACTACGAACTACTCCTCTGGGCATAGAGTCATTTCTAGAACAAACGATACTTCGAAAAAGCCAAAATTTCTTTACAAATTTAAAGAAAAAATTTAAATCAATAGTTTTCAGTAAACACATTGGATATTTACAATGAGCGTGGAGTAGAAAATTTTAATTCTGAAAATAAAACTTAAGGATCTAACCATTTACTGGTAGTTCCAACAATTCACCATCTAAAGTTTCTAGGAGAAAGGTATTGTTCACTCTTTGTTCCGCAATCATAAAGGGACCAAACCATAATGGATTGAATTTACCATGCTTTCCCTTGTCTTCACACCTATTATCCCACTTGAGAACTAAATCTTCGGCTGCAGAGGTCTATCCTTATAGGAGTAATTGTCTTTTAAAGATGCCCTATTCAGGTTGCAGAAGTCCACACACAGCCCTATCTCCCCATTCTTCTTTCGAACAGGGACAAAATTTACTACCCACTGTGAATATCTTAAAGGAATAATAATCTTTGCCTCCAGTGGATTTTTAATCTCCCTTTGAATGGAGGGGAGAAAGAGAGGATTTATTTTCTTAAGCTTCTTCTTACAAGGCTTCATCCCGCCTTTCAAAGGAATGTTATGTTGTATGATGTTAGTATCAGAAACTTTCAAAACATCATACAACCAAGAAAAAACATCTTTATAAGCTTTAAAAATATCTAAATACCTTTGCTAGTACTGCAACAAGATTCCTTTTGACAGCATAATCATCTGGGGCTCCTCTTATGAACTAATGTTATGATCTTGCACTTGATCATTAGTTTCAAGAGCCATTTTTTTAGCAGCTATGTCGTCCTTAGTAAGGTGTCTTTCTAGTGGAACTAATCCATGGGGAATAATGTTCACTTTCAACTGCAAGAATTTATGTTCAACCACTACATCTTTCCATGGAGTGGCTTCTTGACCTGCTTGTTCTTCTTCTTCTTCTTCTTCATCAATGGTAGAGTTGGGGAACTCCCAAATGACCTCTAGGATCATTTCTCCTCTTCATCATCCTCAAATACTTTCTAATGCTTGATATTATCAGGTATAGAGGGTCTACACCTAACTTCAACTTCATACCTAAGGAGAGGATTTTGAGGAGGCCTGAAGGTATTGGTAGCTACAGCCAGACAGTTAGCCATCTTGTTTTCTTCTCTGGGCAAAAGATGAATGTTAAAGGCTAGGAAGGAGCTATCCATCAGGTCCCATACTTCATTTTGATATTTCCTAAGCCTGAGGTGTTTAGCCTAACTTTGGTTCTTGATCTTCTTTACTATCAAATCAAAATCTCCATAAATGGTCAGATAGTCGATTTTCAGTTTTTTTGTAGTCTACAACCCGAGCAGAAGAGATTCATATTCTACTACATTTTTTGTTTCCTCGACTTCCGGTTTAAATGAAAGAGGTATCATACAACCTTTAGGAGATACCAACAATACTCCTGCCCCATTTCCTTCTTTCGAATTTGCTCCATCGAAATACAATTTCCAGACTTTGTTATCACTTGTAGGTTGTTGTTCCAACTGTCAAGTTAAGTGAACTAACATTTCCTCCATAACAACCTCATCTTCTTGTAAAAATAAGTAGGATAGATCACTTTCTTTTCCATATACTAGAGATTTCCTTGAGCCTTTAGCTGAGGTGATAGTTTTCACAAATCTGGATTCTCTATATAGTCTTCTTTGTTCTCCTCCAAAGGTTGCAATGGTGGCATAAGTCAGGTCCAACTTAATTGATCCCCGTACCTTAGAACCATAGGATCTTGTAGTAGCATGCCAAAACGAGGAGGTATATCATCCACTACTGTATCCATTACCACACATTTTTCTAGAATTTGGGCCAAGTTCACCACCAAATCTTTGATCATTCCTAGACATTTGACCCTCTTGGAGTCAAAAGAGTACAAATCCTTGTAAGGCCTAGTGAACTATAACCCAACTTGTTCCATCACTTCCAATGTCATGATATTATGAGAGGTTGTAGAATCGAGCATGCAATTGTGCAGAAGAAGATCATGGACCACAAGAGTCACATAGAAAGAAGTAGTAGACGGTTCAATCTCTTCCACATGTGGCCTAAAAACTACCATTGGCCTCTCCTCCTAATGAGTTAGAGAATCATGAGTGGAAGAGGACATTGATGGATGCATGAAATGAGATACATGAGCTTTATAGGTAGGTTGTCTTAGAATCTCAGTGAGTGGGACAACAATCTTCACCTTTTCAAGCTCCCTTTGAAGATTAAATGTAGATGGGGTCTTCTCCATACCCCTTGATTCTGCTTCAACTTCATTACCATCAGCACTTTTATGCAAAACAGGTGTCTCCTTTGTTGTGTCCCTCTTCTCTATTTCTTTCCTTGTTCAAAGGGACTTTTATCCTGGCATGGTCAGGGTTCAATTTACCCTTTCCTCTATCTAGAAATGGGGGAATAAATTTGGGGAACATTTGCTTCTTATTATTATGGTTCCCTGGACCTGTGATGTAGTTGTGCTTGCATAAAGTTAGTAAACTTTTTGTAATAATAATCCATGTCTTCCACCTCTATTTTTGTACCTGATACTTGTCTTTCTTGTCCTTAGGAAGAAGATTCTTCTTTGCCTCTTCTTCTTACCGTGATTTCTTCCTTTCCACCCATATTTCTTGTTGAGTCGAAATTGGATTCCACTTCGAGAGCATCGACTTGAAGCCAATCTAAAGTAAGAGACTTCCTTTCTCTCAAAACAATTCCAAAGTCAAGCTCAAGAGCTCCCAGGAAAGTCAAACGAATAGTAGCTGGAGTGGGCTTTATTTCAGCAAGCAGGTTATTGTATTGCTTGTTGAACCTCTTATTTAATTCAAATATGTCTCTTTTGGCTTATTTATGATAGCATTCATCTCTATAAGGAGGTACTCATGATTTCTCTTTTCACTCCACTTTTATGTAAATGAGGTTTCAAGCACCTCCTAAGTCGTGATGGAGGCATCTGGTAAGTTTTTAAACCACTTTCTAGCCTCTCCATCAAGAGACTATACAAAAATTCTGAGTACTACATCTAACTATTCAACATTGAAATTCTCAACAAAGGCACAAAAATTGTCAAGATGTTTCTGAGCAGTATTCTCATCTTCTCCATTGAACCTTGGCAACAACTTCAAATAGTCTTGTGGCAAAGGATTAAGGGGTTGTGGTAAGTCAAGAGGAGCATACATATCAGCAAAAATCCTGGGACAACAATCTAAAATAAGGGAGGAGGATGGGGATTTTCTTGAGGGACTTGGGTCAAGGCCGCAGGGTTTTAAGTAGATGGGCCAGAAACTAGGTATGTCAAGATCTTATGAACCAACCCTGAGTGATGAACAATAGTAGAATGTGAACTGGAAGCAGCAGTTATAAAGGCTGGTGAGATTGTAGCAGAGGCAGGTGGGGTTTTCTCTTTCCAATTTTTCTTAGAAATTAGATTTTCAGGGTTAGATACAAATGGACCCTTCTTCTGAGAGGTGTTTGACTGAGTGTGGGGCCTTTTATATGCCATGATGATGAAAAATGAGTAGATTGTAGTGGAGTCACCAAGGTGAAGTGAATGCAATCAAAACATCTCTATTCACATATCTAGAGAGTGTTTAGTTTATCGTATCCTAGGGGAAAAATCCTCCAATAAGTTCCCCTGTAACGGTGCCAGAAGATGTTGTGGCTAAAACTTGCATGTGCAGCACAAATACAACATAACACAGAGAAATACCCCAGAGACAACCTCGGATTGCTGACAAGAGCAATGCCTAGGGTCATCCAGATCGTTGTGTCTCAAATGACTTTTGGATAACAAGAGACATCACCTATGTTTCAAACATGTACACAAGAGAGTGGTTACTATTCCCAAAGATGTAGCCAATGATATAAGCCTTGATACACAAAAGCAGATTTCAGAAATAAAACAAGACAGTGGAGGCCTTTTCCTTCAGAACTTCACAGTTTAATCAAATTGTTTTAATGTTAGGTCCCTATAATATTAGTGATCCCCCCATTACAATTGTCATTGTGTCCCTTATTGTTATTATTGTGCCCCATGGAATCCCTCGATTGTTTTTTTGTGCCTTTATATTATTATTGTTAGGTCGACTTGGAATATTATTATCCCAAAGACTCCTATATATATAAAGGAGGTTTTATCATTTGAATCATCTAAGAATTGTTCATTTATGTAATGTAAAAGAGGTTGCCCCCTCAAAGAGGATTATTTCTAAGGCGTTGATCTATCTTTTCTAATGCTGCAACTCCTCGAACTCCCTTCTTTACTTTTATCAACCCAGTAGTTCGTAACAAACTTGGAAGCAACGGTCCTATATGCACAAGTACTAGCTCTTGCCGCGGCTGTCACTTGGTTAGCTGGCACAAGTCCGCTAGGAGCTTAAACCAACTTCTATGAGCTTTGAGAAGAAGCTTTTTAACTGATGGATGGAAGCTAACTCAAAGGAAGCTAATCTACTTGCGGAAAGAAACTGAAAGGCTGAAAGGAAATGCAAACCCTAGCAAACCCTAATTTTACCAACTAGCCCTACTGATACAAGAAAGAGGATGCAAGCTACTGAAAGAGATGCCATTGACTTCTAGGAAGGTAAAATACATGTGTCTAAGATACTTCTATCTGAAGAAAACATATTTTTGTATTTTTGACTAAGTTGTCAGAATTATCATGCATGTGCCTTCATTGTTTTTTATTGTTGCAGAGGTGGATTGGCGAGAGAAAATGCTTGTAGGAGGTTGGGAAGGTTCAGAGAGGGCCTAAGGGGTCCCTAGCACCCTTCTAGAGAGTTTCTCAGAGTTTGGCTATGAAGAAACCGCTTTCGTGAGCTTCTACAGGAAGTCTGCAGGGGTTCTACAAGATGTTCTGGAATTTCTACAGGGTGTTCTATAATTTTCTACAGGATGTTCAGAAAGGGGATTTTGGAGGATTGATGGAGGAAGAAAGATTAAGGAGTGGGTATGGAGGTGAGGTAAGGGTGTGAGGAGTTCCAGGACTTGGTTAATGGAGCTGAGGAGTGGCGAGGATGGTTGGATTTGTTCAAGGAGGGGTAGAGCAATGTTGCACAAAAATATGGGAATTTAGGGAAAAGCGAGCAAATGTGGCAAACGTAAGGCAAGAATCTGGGTTAGAGGATGGAGTAGGTGGGATTGATGGAGTACAGGGAGATGGAGAAGTATTACAGCTGCTCTGCATGTTATTTCTCAAACTGAACAAACAAAGACTTGGAAAATGAAGGACCTAGCTACTTTAACCTAATCTGACCTAGATAATAGCAAATAAAATGAACAAAAGTCTATTTGAAACAAAATCATGTGAAGTAACTATGCAACTAAGAAATCATGAACATAACCATGCAGCCAGAACAGATATCAACTTTAGCAAATGAGAATCTAACACTAATAATTGCATGGTGAAGTAAGCACAGTGTTTTTGGTGGCAGCAAGGTCACCTTGGTCCCAGCTCATGATCCCACTGAGGGAGAGGTGAGATCCGAGGTGCTTGATGGCCTTTTTCTGAAGATCTTACCTGTTATTAACCTATCAAATCGATCTAAACATGAAAATCCTTTTTAATCATCAACAATGATCTAGGTAACCAAGCAAGATTCTAATCTACTTAGCAGAAATTATTTTGCAAAGACATAAAAAGAAAATAACAGTACACAAAGGAAGCCTTGGCACTTGGGTTGGGTCCAACCCCAAGAGCTACAAGCTCCTAAGAAAAACTTAGAACTGATGCCAAATAAAGCTGCTTTCCATTACTCAAAAATAACCATGTCATAAGAAAGTTATATAACAACAACTACAAAATGAGTTGAGAAAATAACAACACTCTAGTGCAAAAAACAATAGTCCAAAAAGTAACCTATGAAGGCTGGAAGCCTTCCTATTTATGCACTACAAGGGTATCCAACAACCCTCCTTAACTCAAGGGGCTCAGCTGCTCAAACTACCAGTGATCAGCCATTTTACACAAGATTGCTTGGCTGCCCTTGGGAATCCTTTTCGGTGGCCTGCTAAACTCTAAGCTGAGGGTTTTTATTTCGAGGAAGGGGCCATTTAATGCAAGGGACACCCTTCCTAAGAATCCTCACCCTTGTTCCTTCATGCTTGGTTGTCATCTGGCTCATAATTTCATGGCCTTGGTCCAAAATTCGTCCAAAAATCTACATTAACAACGTGTTAGCCTCCTTGGTCAAGTGACTATTCTCATTCGTTCAACTAACATAAATATACTCAAAAAAAATGCATAAACCATGAAAAATGGTGGATTGACGAAGAACAGTTAGGAAAAATGAGCCTAATAAGTTACCCAATTCCATGGCTCATCAAGGGTTATATAACAGCCCTGGTGAAAATTCCATGTCAAAAATATATAAGACCATAGTTGATGGGACATGCATTCCAAGTTGAATGTTGGGAAGGACATCCTAGTGTGGATGTTAATTTTGTTGTTTATGGCTAAGGAAATTGGAAAAGGCAGTGGCTAAGGCTTTGGGAAGGCATGAGGCATTTATTGGCATTTTATTCATGAAAATAAAGGAAATTAGGAGAAAAAGGAGGTGAAAGGTCACAGGTTGGATGTGAGGAGGAAAATGAAGGAAAATAATGGAAAATGAAGAAAATAGAGGCCTCATTAATAAAAAGGCTTATGAGGATCAGTTGGAAAGCTTGATCAGTTCAATTTTGGAGCTCTCTCATTATTCTCTCTCTCACTCTCTCGGAAACTTTGTTTTCTTGGAGCATTTTGGCATTGGAGCAAGAAAGGCAAAGAAGGCAAGAGGAAGGAAATATCAAGCAGGGAAAGGCAAGATCAAGCAGCTATAGTAGGCTTCATTGTGGGTATCGACTTGCATGTGTACTTTCCTTGATAAATTTGGCATGCATGGGATTGCCTGTGGTTCTCTTCTATCACGACATGGGTTTTTATAGGTGTGATAGTGTTCTTCAACCTACACTTTCCATTTCCTGATAGCTTTGATGAGATGGGTTCTCACATTCGGTTAATGTGCGATGGATGGATTGGATTCGAAGCTGAGCAGGGCGGACCTCCAAATTGACAAACACATGGCCTAGTTGTCTCTCAACCAAATTGTGGATCACGATAAAGTCATTGGCCTAGTAACCCATGAACTAGACTCTGGGTTGCAGTAAAGCCACATTGTGTGTCTCGGTGGGCCTAAGAATACGTCTTGATGAATGGCAGGATATATGGTAAATCCAAGAGGTGGATGTTCTCTCCGTCGGGCCTAGTTGTCCCAAGACGGGATGTATGGTAAATCTTGGAGAGTATGTTTTGGTGTAGGGCATATTGATCCCTTGATCACACTGTGGATTGTGATAAAGCCTAAGAGACTAGGAAGCACTCAAATTTTTCATTGTGTAGGCGGATAACTCTAGTGGCATCCAAGCTTGTTTGGTGTTTTTTTGGTGTGTTCTATGAGTCCCACATTCATGCTTGGAATATTGCACGGGGGTGATTGGCTGAAGAGAGACTTGACATGGTAGTCTCATCTCCAGTTGTTTTATTGCATTCGTTAATGGGGAATTCATTCCCTTGATTTTCATGTGTAACTGTACTAATGTATATATGGATTTTGAGGGCTCATATGTTTATGATATTTTTGTTCCTATTATGTTGGTTATATTTATGTATTATGATAGCAACAACGTATCGCTCTCAGCATGTTTTTACTTGTATATGAATGGATAATGTGTCTATGACCTAGTAGATGATAATGCAGCAAATGACATGAGGGAGCAATGGTTCTTAGCAATTTTCAGATAAGTACAAGATCCCTATGTTGAATTCTATTGATTACACTTGTAGATTACATGCATGTGATATGTTTGACGAAATGCCTGTCATAGCTAGTAGGGGCAAGTTTAAGGTCTTGTTCAACTTATTTCTTTTGCATCATTGTTTTTGTGTGCTTTTACTAATTTAAGCCATCACTCCATTCTGGGTAGTGACCCGGGCTCTGTGCCTAAAAAAGTGGCTTAAATCCCAAGGATGATGGTGTAGAACTAGAAATTGAAGTCTCTGGTCACTAGAAGGTAAGCATCTGAGAGTGAATTTGGGTTTCTATACGTTGTCTTTCCCATACCATGGGACTAACTAAGGCCTAAGATTTCCTAAACATCAGTGTGACTGAGGGATAGGATGTCTCCTAAGGATTTTGAGGTTGATGTTGGATGACTTTGTGTGATGTTTCCATTCATTCCACTTCCTTAAGGTCACATAGGAGGTCGAATCCAATCATAGTAGCCTCTCATCTCATGTTTACCCTGGTTGGTTAATTACTTTGGTAGATGTGGGAGGAGGGTGTTATAGAGTGGTATCAGAGAATAGTTCACCCCTCGGACTAGATGGGCTATGTGTTGGTTATGCATGCATGTCAATTTCATGTGTGTCTCTTACACTTGCATTCCATCGGTTTGTTGTGTTTGCATGATGTTGAGCATGGTTGTAGTAAGGTTGTCATGAGGAACTTAATGTATGTTAGGTTGCATTATTGACTATTTGATTACATGTATCAGTCTTGTATGTTGGTTAGAAGAATTGATTTCTTATGCTCGACTACATACATTCATGCGTATGTGTAGTTGATTAGGAATCTCTTATGCATGTTAAGGGTTGCATGTGGTAATGTGTACAATGGAGTAATGTTTATTGTCATGCATGAGGTCATGGTTTGTGTAGTTGATATGGCCATGCATTGATGATTGGACTCTAGCTAGAATGATGTGTATATGGTTTTGTACTCATGCGTTATATGTCTCTATGCAGTCGTTATGCATGTGTATTCCTGGTTATATTTATGCATGAATAGTAGGTCAAACATGCCTTGTGAAATCATTGTATTAAATTTAGGTCATCATGATGCCATTGGTTGTTATTATTCTAATGTGTTGGCTGAGATAAATCAAGAGATGCAGACTAGCAAAGTGAGGTTGCAGTATTAGACTTTGGGGTAAGAGCAGATTGTCATACAAGTATTGTATGCTTGGCATGCAGGTATGTAAGTTAAGGATTGGTATATGCATTAGGTTTATATACATTAGGTTTATGTACATGTATTTTGATTCTATGGCCACATACATGATAGATGATAGTTGACTATTATAGTCATATGCACATGGGTCGGATAGTCAAGAATGATAGTGAACTATGGTTGTATGCATTTCTATTTTTGGTTTATGTTAGATAAATTGATGATTAAGTTATATGTTGTTCATGAACATGATATATAGCTTATTGTTTTTATATGATATTAACTTGATGATTACGGTTATTTCATTCAGATCTTGATGTTGTAATTTGGATTGGTCATATGCGTGAATATCTTGATCTTATATGTATTGTGTTAACTTGGTTTGACCTATGAAGATGGTTATGGTTGCGATATTTAGGTATGAGCACGCATATTTGTGATATGGTGTCATACTAATCTAGCCAGATCGTACATATGTGATTGTTATGCATGAACGACAAATGCATATGAGCTTATGATGTGAACATGTTAGTTAGTTATTGTTATTGTTTTCATGACTTGCATTTGAGTTGATACCTTGTGAATTTGTATCATGTTAACCTGGATTGATTGTACAAACAAGATCGCCTCTCCTAAGATGCATTAAGGTATGAGTTTTCTTGTGTAGTATATTTGGTACTTGACTGTTTGATTATGTTGTCTGGTTGATTTATTTACCATGGTATGTTTGCAAGATTGGTTGAACATTTGTTGAATTTCATAATATGGGTATGTGTTCAAATGATTTTGTTTTAAGATGATTGTACTAACATATATGTGTTGAGACAGTTGATATGTACTTGAATGTAGTTGACAGTTTTAACATTATGTCTAATGACTATAGTTTGACTATGGATTATGACATGATTGTTAGTCTTTGTCAAGGTTTATTTCAAATTGATAGATATGATTGTTTGGATATTTGGAACATGTGGATGACATGTGTGAGAAGTTGTAGGAAACATGCTTGGTATCAGTGTGACAAGGTAATAGTTGATGTGTTTATATAACTAACAGTTGGGTGATGTGATAGTACATAGCAAGCCTCAATTGCAACAAGGTAAAAAGGTAAAAGAAAGGAATTAGGAAATAATTCCTTGGGCTATGTTTGGAAACCCTCATTCCAAACAAATGAGTGCCTTGCACACAGGAAGTCTTCTTAACCTTGATATGTTCAAAATTATGTGGATATGTGTTATATTCATGAACATGTACTTGATAGTTATATTAGCTAGTCTTTAGTTACAGGTGGATTTTTCAAGAGAATTGGAGTCCCTTGAGAGATGGCATGGATGTGTTCAGATACAAGGCAACATTCTTAGCACAAAAATATAAGTATCTGGTGTGTTGTTATATTTATTTATGAATTCAAAGTTGTGTTTATGGCAGTATGATGCAAGGGATTGCATGGCAAAGAAACTGCCATGAAATCTTGAAGAAGGCTCAGGTTGAGCTTTCCTTTGGAATCACTGGGAACCATGGGGATGGATTCATGGTGTATGTTGTCAATCTTGGGCCTTTGGTCTCTTTCAATTTTTGATTGATTTGCGATTTTGATTGTGTCTGGTGCATAGATATGCCACTTTGTTGTGGTGTCATATTTCTTTTGGTTTTCATGGTCTTCTTGTGTTTGTTTCTATTCTTTCCTTTTATTTTTGAATCTTGGAAATTGGTTGGGAAAGAGGGAAATTAATGGATCTCAAGGAGAGTTGTGTCATACCCAACAGGTAAAGTAAGACACAGGTGAAGCTCTACGCATGAGTAAGCGCAGCAGAAGGTGAGACTATGACAATCATTTGGACTAGTTGTCTCCATTGTGGTAAATAGAAGGTGGTAGTAAATTCATGAGAAAGTTAACCATAAAGGTAAAGTAAATGGATCTGAGGTGTTAAATGACTTGGCTAGGTTGGGAACGACTATTCTTAATGTTGCGCATGTGTTGCATGAATAAAGGAAGTTATCTTAACTCTCGACCTCGATATCTAGTAATTATGTTATGATCATGATTGTTTTGATGTTTATATATGTATACATGTAGGTGTATATGTATGTCATGTTTGATAGGGTTGCCATGGATCATGATTATTAACGCTAACATTTATGTGTGTGTATATATATATATATATATATATATATCATTTCCTGACAGGATCATGATTGTTTATCCTAATGTTTACATATATTTATGTATATATCCATGTATCTATGTAACTATCCAACAGATCATCAAGAATCATTCTTGTGGCAGAATGATTTCTTATGCAAGTGAATGGAATGAAGAAGTTCCTGGCTATGAAGAATCAAGTGGGAAGAGTAGTCATGACAAGTAGATGAGATCAGTATCATGTGAATATGAATTTTTATTGTATTCTTTTATTATGCCTATGCTTATGTCATGGACAGGTTATACCAAAGGATAGAACATAAAAGTGAAAGTAGTTTGTTCTGCATCATGCTAGGATAAGCATGGATAAGACACTAGAAGAAAGGTTTCTTGGTAAGGACAATGTGGATTTTGATGTGTGCTATTGCTATTGTGCATATGTTGTATATGTTGTATATGTTGCATCTATGATGTTGTGTGCATGTAGTGTTGTGTATACATAGTGTGTGTACATGTTGTTTATGCAGTGTTATTTACATAATGGTACAGATAGTGTTGTGTGAATATTGCATATGATATTGTGTGCATGATTTCATATGTGTTGTTGTGTACAGATGATGATATGTACATGTTGGATATATAGTGGTATGTATAGGTTATGCATGCATTTTGTAGATGTGGCACTTGTACATATGGTGTTTTGTGCATGACTATACAAGTGGTGCGATGTGCATGTGGTGATGTGTACATGATGTACAAGTGGCACTGTGTGTAGGTGGTGTTGTGTAAATATCGTGCATGTAGAATTGTGTACATCTAGGTCATGTACATGTTGTGCGTGTGGTATTGTGTACATGTGCTATTGTGTACACATTGTACAGTGGGGCAATGTACACGTGGCGTTGTGTACACGTTGTGTAGGTGGTGTCGTGTACATGTGATGTGCACACATTGTGTAGGTGGTTGCAGTGTACAAGTGATACTTTATATATGTGGTAGATATGGTACTAGCATACGGTTGGCATTGTGTGCATGTTGTACATGTTGTGTTGTGTACATGATGTATGATGTATGCACATTGTGTAGTCCAAGGAAAATTTTAGGGGCTAATATTCGTAGGTGGGATAATTTTCCATGATTTTCCAAAAAAAAAGATTCATCAATTTCTGTTTTTCTAAAAGTTACTCGCCCAAATTTTATAGTATAAAATTATATTTCCTGTGAAATCGCAAAATTTTTATAGAGGCTATATATAATATTTAGAAATTTGAATATTTTTACAACGATATCAACAAGCATTTTACATTTTGCATATTAGGGGCTAGCGAGTTTCACCAAGGTTTCTAAACTTTAATATAAATCTTGATCCTTAAAATTTCCCCTGGTGTAGCCATGGTATGTGACATATGCCTTCATTGTGTTGCACTCTATATAGTACATATTTGTTTTGTATTGTACACCGAGTGAAGGTGTATGTGTTGTATGTCAGGTGTAGGTGCATGTATTGCATGGTGTTGTATGCAGTGTGCGATTTTATGTGTGTGATGCAGATTATGTGTACGTGCATATCACTAGTACAAAATGGCTAATTAGTTACTAAAATAATGACTAAAATTTGCATATAAACAACTAATTTTCAGTCGGTGACCAATATTAGCTAATTTATAGTATCTTATAACGCGACCAACTTTTAGTTGTTTTTAGCTTAGTCATTAATTGGTTGTCTCAATTATGTTGTCTAGTAGTATATTTGGTCATTAATTTAGTCATTGATTTGGTCATTAATGTAGTCATTGATTGCCACAATTATTGACCAAATATACAACAAAATATATTACTAAATAATCACCCAAGAAAACTAATTAATGACCAATGAAATATGACCAAAATGTTGGCCATGTTATAAGATACTATAAATTAGCTACTAATAGTCATATATATGCAAATTTTAGTCATTGTTTGAAACCAATTAATTACCAAAAAAATATGACTAAATTTTGGTCGTGTTATAAGATATTGTAAATTAGCTACTAATAGTCATATATATGAAAAAATTAGTCATCATTTGTAATCACAAATTTATAATTTGTAGTTGTCATTTATCTTTTTTTGGTAATTTCATATTCATTATATAAATGACTAATTTAGTAGTTTATATTCGTTTCATCTACTTTCATTAATGATCATTATAAATAATTAATTTAGTAGTTTTAGATTGATTTGATGTGTTCATTATTAATCAACATAAATTAATTAGTATGATTTTGCAACTAAATTTAAAATAAATGTCATACAATGTACATGTTCATCTAATATGGAAACACGAAGTTACATATGTTAATTACAATATTGAGTAATATCAAATGAAAATATAAATAATTCCAACCACAAATTATATTATACCAAATGTCAAGTATTACAATATGAGTTTCTAACTTAATATTTGTTGGAGTACAATTTACACATGAAATATTGTTTCATCACTTCAAAACATAATCATTGTGTTGCCAAGGTATTGCAAGTGAATTCACCAACTCTGAAGACTTGACCATCAATCTCTATGTGTGTGTATTATGAGGGATATTGACTCTATGGGTACCACTAGACCAGTTCTATTCTCTCTCTTTAATTTGCATTTTGTTGCTCTAGTCTTATTATTCTCCTCTTTCTTCAATACCTACTGCTTACCATCAATATTGAGTTCCTTTTCTGAACAAAAAGAAAGATACAATGCAGAGTATAAGACATGAAATTCGATTAACATTGGAATATAAACTAAAGTAGACTATAAAATATTTATACAATCAATACCTCAACATCAACAAAATTGTTAATGTTATTTTTCCCCATAAAATGATGAAACTTGAACAAGTTCTCTTCATTTGGGAAATAGTGGCCACTTTGTGCCTAGATGACATGTATAAACAAAATAAAATAAACACAATATAACTAGCAATTTATACTAGGAATGTCTCATGCTCCACTTTTGTAGTTGTATTATTTCCTCTAGTTATCTCTAAGAAGCAGTAACACATCAACAATAAAATTGGTTAGTAGAAATCTAATGGGTGGAGCAAAGTATTGCTAACAAAATATTACAAGAAACTAAAAAAAAAAATAAGCCAAGACTTTGTAAATTATGATACTAACTGAGAATATAGCATCAATATAGTAATCTTCAATCGTCAGTGCACTATTCCACAGGAAAAGGAATCCAATTCCATAAACCAACAATTTATGTATGCCCCTTATTTTCCCTGTAATTAATTGAGAAAAATTAGCACATGCAATTTCCATTTAGAATATTTTGCATGATTATATAAATATTCAAAGCAAACTTAATGTTACTCATTCGTTTTCTCTAATGCATACAAAACTGAATATGCTAACATGTTTTGAGCTAGAGAGTTTTGTAATTCATCGTATCCAAAGTCATTGCTTATTGTCATGACTAATTTTTTTTTAATGATCAGCAAATAGACCTATATTTGATCAGAAAACATATTTTTCAGAATATATTCCATTTTTCTAATTCAAAGTTAAATTTCCTTTCATTTATGGCATTCAAACAAACTGGAATCCTTTTCATTTAGTAAATCAGTGTTGTAATACACTACTAAATGGATAGCTCCATAGTAAAGTTAATTAGTGGTGGAATACTAATAAATCACCAATACATGCAAGAAATAACACCACTGTATGTCCTAGGCATGCTAAGTCATTATCCTCTTGGTTGGAAATATTACCTCATGAAAACAACATATTTAAAAAATAGAACTTTTCTAAAACTAACAAACGCGAGTGTATCCAACAACATTGACATTTCTATTGTCATGTCCTCAAAATGTGTGGAAGTATCAAACAATTGTAGTGCACTCCCCTATAAGGTTAAATTTTGGCAATGGAACATGTTGTCCCTTAGTCTAATCAAGTTTTAACTTGCCTTTTATAACTTAGAGTGAATGGGAATTCAATGTAGAAAAATTACATAAAAAGTTTATTCATTCACACTTACCTAGATCCTAAACAAGCATTGAAGCATTATACAAATCCAAGCATGTCTCACATTCCACTAGGAAACAAAATTTCCACATTTTCACTGTAAACCTTGAGCATTTCTCAAATTTGTAAACAAGTAACATCATAAATATTATTTCTTAGTTCTCAAACCTTCTCCTGTGTGGAGCTTGAGAAAATATGTACATGCACATATCACATTATAGCATGTTGTGGAGTACATTTACAAGAAACCAGTCACTCAGAATTTTATATTCTGACAAGTTTGAGGCATGTGTTAAATTCTCATTATTTGCATCTCTGCACAATGGTGTCATTAATAATTTTAAGGTTCTTGTCTTGATAGTATGATCTAATTATTGCTTTGTGCGGGATGTTTTCTCACTACCATTATTAAAATTTTGATATTTATGAACAATATATAGATACGATGGATGTTTCGAATAATAAAAGAGGCAATTATTTTTCCATTAAGAGTGTTTAGTATTTTCATACGATTTAAATTCAATATTTCTACTCATGGTACTTAGGGTCAACCTAAACAATTCTTTCACATGCATCAAAAGAAGTAAAATGTGATAATAGGAAGGACTCATGTGAACTTTTCTAATCGTACATGTTGAATCTGCATGTGTTTTTGTTGTTCTCAATTTCTTATTGGAGTAAGGTCCTATAAACAGAAAAAGTTTGTACAAATGTTTGAAATGATACTAAGTAAGTTGGACCTAGGGAACTGAAGAACAAAAGCAAAAGACAATACCTGGCTGAGATCTATAGATGGCTAGAACAGAATCAACTTAAACACCCATCAATGTTTAACTCTTACAAAGGCAACATCTCATGTATTATTGGTTAGCATTTTCAACATTGAAACTTGTACTGCACCTTTTTTTCAACTTGGCAATAGCATTATTTCAATGAAATTAATGCATGATATTTCTTTTAGGTAAAGCAGTGTCATCCACAATTCCTATGCAAAATAGGAGTACATGCTTAAATTGACCTAACTTCAGTGATACTGGTAATCATCTTCACTAACTAGTGGGTAGATAAAGGATCTTGGTCATTGTATCAACACTCTCCCCAAGGGGATATCATGTGATTTTGGCTCAACACTTTTCCTAATAGGTTATTGTGTAATATAGGCTCAACACTCTCCCCATAAGCTAATTAGTGTCTCAAATTCACTAACTAAAGTAAGGCTTTTCACTCTTCCAAAATGGATATTGTGTTTTCTCCCTCCATTAATTCACCATTCTAGAACAACAATGCAATCCCATGGCATTTATTGAACTATTGCGGAAACATTAATGCATCCAAAACTCTTACATGAATAATGCAAAATAATGATTAGTTGTGAGCACAATTGCTATATCCCCACCTCAAAAAGTAAAAGATCTCCATATCTAAAAAGGATTTTCCATAAATAAAATTTTGGGTAATTAGCGTCTCTTTCTATGGTAAACCCTCCACTAGTTGACATCACTAACCCCATGGATACAATCCCTAAAATGAAATTTCAATTAAATAATTCAATTTTCCAAAGTAAAACCCACCCAAGGTTCTCACTTATATGGTGACCGGGGTATACATAAGTTTGGATATCAATGTTTGAGCATGTGTTTCCTTTTTTGAATATTATATGCATCACAACAATATCACTTGGGTTGCTCCTCACACTTGATTACTATTAGTTTGGGTACTAAGAATATATTACTCAAATGTAATTTACTATACATGGATCTCATTATCAGCATCCACATAAATAAACTTCCTAATATAAAAAATTCAGTTATTCTCATTAATCTAACTAGTATTAGTGTAGGTCCTAAATGTTTTAATTTGAAATGACACTATAAATAAGGTGGACCTGGGGGACTGAAGAACGAAAGTACAAGAAAATACTAGTCTAAGATCTATAGGTGGATGGAACAAAATCACCTTGAACTCCCATCAATGTTTGATTCTTACAAAGGGAACATCTCACGTATTATTGGTTACACTACAACAAAAAAGATCATTGGTGAGGGTCGAAAAATGCCATCATAAGCTCATTGGTGACGGTAAAAAGAGCCTTCGTCACCAAAAACTGAATGTCACCAAAGGTGGCATCACCAAAAGTATAGGTGTTATGTTGACATTCAAGGTATCAATAAAGATTTAAAATGAAGGATAGTGATCGTCACCATTTCATATGAGCAATGGTGACAAACCTTAGCCTCCATCACCAAAAAATTGAACATCACCAATGGTGGCATCACCAAAAGTATAGGTGTTGTGGTGATATTCAAGGTCTGTCACCAATCATGATTATAATCATGGATAGTGACCATCACCATTTCATATGAACAACAATGATTTATTTTGATGGACCTTTCATGATCATCACTATTAATGCATATATATGTGGCGATGGTCATTGACCGTCACCATTGCATATGAACATCATTGATTTATGGTGATGGACATTTGATAGCCATCACTATTGATGCATATATATGGTGGTGTTCATTGACCGTCACCATTTCATATTTTGGTGAGGATAGAAAATGTCACCATAAGCTCACTGATGATTGTCAAAAGAGCCTTTGTCACCAAAAACTAATCATCATCATTCCATCTGAATAACATGGCACAATAGAATTGAAGCACAAACCTTCTACTTGTAAAGAATGTGCTCTTCCATTGAGCTAACACCCTTTAAATAATTAGACTTGCAAGAATAGATCTAGGTGAATAACAAAAAAAATTCATAGAGAATAGGATTAGAGCGGGAAAACTAAAGATGATAAGAAAAATAATAACTAGCAATGGAATCTACTAATTTGAACATGTTTAAAGTAAATTAAATCCATATTACATTAAAGTGACATTAGTTAATGTTGGGATTTGTTAATGTTTGACTATTCATAGTGCCACCAATCTAATGAACGGTGACAAGAGATTTTTCCATTAATGGAAAAGCATGTTTAAAGCTCACCGTTTCTTGATAACCACTGTCTCTAACTAGAAACCATGCATAGTTCTAGCCACCTGGAAAACATGGACACAAAAGTGAGCATAAAGATCAAAATCATAGTACCACCAATCTAATGAACTGTGACAGGAGATGTTCCCATTAATGGAGCCACGTTTTTAAAGCTCACATTGTTTCTTGATAACCACTGGCTCCAACTAACAACCATGCATAATTCTAGTGCATCACTGCAAAACATGGACCCAAAGTGAGCATAAAGACCAAATTCCCAATCTACCTTAATGGAAAAAAACAAGAAATCAAAACTTACTTACAATTTACCAACCATTGAAAGGATAAAAGCGTGAAAGAAAACGTCTTGATACTTCTCATCAAGGACAAACAAAATCATATCACCTTAAATGATGAGTTTAGAAACCTTTGGATTTCATAAAATGGTGTTAATACATTTAACTTTAGTTGGTTGGAAAAAATAAGTCATGGAGGCATTTTAAAATTAAGCAGAATTATTTATTCATGGCATAAAACAAGTTTAATATTAGAGAATTGAAGATAATTGGAATAGAAAATGAAAGACAATATTCAAGTAGAAGATATTATCATAAGAATTAGAAAGGAAAAGAAAAAGAAGATGGGCACATTTTACTTCATCTGATAGCTAGATCCACATGAGGAACTTAAAATGAGCTTCTCCTAACCCTTCAAATTAAGGAACCCACGACCTATTCACATAAATCATGGTCACAAACAATGAAATCTTTGATTGCCAATATTCATTGCTTGGTCCTATCATAAAAGTGTAATATCAGGATAATATATCTCTAGTAAAGAGTGCTTAGTTTGTCAATTGTAACATCATCGTAATCATTAGGCTATCATCATTAGGCAACTTAATTGCATAAAAAACATCATAGTAAGAAATGTTGGCTTTATCACCAATGTAAACTAAACTTCATGTATTGAAATTTGAAACAAAGAGAAAGAAAAAAAGTTAGTGTATTCATCCTTGAAACATTGATAGATACATGCTCTAACCCAAGCAGCTGAAATTAATGATAATGTTACCTAAAATGGAAAGTCAAATATGAGAAACTATATTTCAAAGAAAATGCATGAGTGTATTTCACCAAAACTGAGAATTGTATAAGTCTATTATTACCTAAACTATCTCACAACACTCTTCATCAACTCCAACAAGTAATGAGTAGTCCATGACATCAATTGAATACAAACACACATTGCACAAAATCATGATAACTGACTAGCTTAACAAAAATTTGAAACTAAGATTACAATTATAGTTGATTAAGGAAAATGAAAACTATATTTACCATGAGAAAGGAAGTATCATTCCAAAATACTCTCTCCAAAAGGCGCTAGCTTTATTCCCAAGAAATATTGGAGTATTTGCCATGATCTCTAAGAGACTCTAGTCCAGAAGAACTTTGTTGTTCCCTAACGAATCTGCATTGTAATGGGAGCAGCCAGAACCTTTGAGGTCATAAACCCATGTTACATTTCTTACAAATAGTAGATTTTCCATTACCATCAATTCATCCTAATCTCTTTGCCACCTTTTGCCTTCTTTATAGTGACCTGAAAGATAAGAACATTTTGTAACATGCACACACAAAATGAAGGAAACAAAGCATGGTAAACTCTCAACAAGTCTGCAAAAGGTAATTGTCAAATATAGAATAAACAATAATATGAGTATCCAACCTAATAAATACCAAGGATCTTTTCCAAACATGTGCAGCTTCCAAAACATAATGAGCCACGCAGATATTTGAAATATTTTGAGGAAAACTTGATAAAAGACTCCAATTTTGTCCTAGTGACTCTCTTAATAATAAATCTTTCATCCAAGGATTTTACAAAAAACACATTTCTCTTTCTTCCTTGAGGTCCCCATTTCTTGCAGCAATTTGGTGACAATCTAAAGTCCATATCTGTTGGACAACACTTTTTCCTAAGGGCATCAAACTACTTTGCATAATAACAGGTTACCAAGTACTTAACTTTTCTGGGAGGATCCTCATCACAAAATGATATTTTTGCATGTGTCTTTTCTATATAGTGATGAATCTAAACCCCCATTCCCTTTGGATCCATATGTGTAAATATCCTTATATCCTGAACTTATCTCTTTGGAAATAACTTTACTCGAGTCTAAGGAACCATCTGATGGCTAAAGTGGATTTGGAACAACTCCACCCATAGCAAATAAATTTGCACACTCCTTTGTGTTATTCATGTCTATTTCCTTTTGATTCTCACTATCAAGTACCTTGTCATATAGGCAAGGCTGATATTCTTGTGATCTTAGTGCATAGGTTATTATGCTTGTTGGCTCATCATTATAAACAACAATAACCATATCGTTGACACTAGTTGGTAAATGCAACTTACACACTCCATTACCACCCAGATGACTGACAGATGAAACAAACATAGGACTATAGCTTCTCTAAGACTCAACTCTAATAGACCTCGATAAATTTTCTCGTAAACTCTTGCTACACATTTTTGGTAAGTTTGACATAGGAGCCCCGATGCAACTTGCAAACACTTTTGATAGATTTAATTATTTTACTGGTGAGGGAGGGATGCTTTCCTTATGCACCTCTATTCCACTTTTATCATGCATGTTTTAGGAAGATTTGGACACCATCCCATCTCCTATTGCAATTTGTTGAACTGCATTAAAATATTTTCTGTCTACAAATTCATTGCCACTGGCACTAGTAGCCAAAGTGGTAGAGCCAACTTCCCACCCTTTGTTGAAATATGGCAACAAGAATATTCCAATTTAATTTGTCCTTGAATTAAATTGTGAATTAAAATCGAATTTAGTTTTATTAGCTACTTGGAAATAATTGATTAATTTAATTTAAATTAATTAGTTGGAGAAATTCAAGTTAGAAGTGTTTCTAAAGTCATGCAAGAGTTATCCCTTAAATTAAGGTGATAATATTGAGTTATATTTGAGTTGTAATTAGTTAACTCGGTTTACTGAGTGAAGTCCAGTTAAATTAGTTCCAAACTATTTGAGGAACTAATAGTGAGTTAACAGTCAGTTGATGCATTAATGCACTCAACTAGTGCTACTCGAGTTAACTGAAGATTCTCTCATCAGAAACTCATGCA
Organism: Pinus taeda; assembly: GCA_000404065.3. Lineage (NCBI taxonomy): Eukaryota > Viridiplantae > Streptophyta > Pinopsida > Pinales > Pinaceae > Pinus > Pinus taeda. Next base: position 253,024 of record APFE030694123.1, read on the forward strand.
TGTCTACTCTAAGAAATACCTAGTTGAGATAAATGTTCAAGGAAAGTGTACTATCAGTTGCATGTGTTTTCTCATGGAGAAAACTCATGCATGCAGTCAAAGATCTATCCTTGAGGATTGCATAGTTTTGAAGGTTGGTTTTCCACTTGGTAATAAGAAAATAATCCACAAGGAACAGTGCAAGGAAATAGGAGAATGGAGGGCAAAGAGGAAGGCTAGAGAGAAGCCAAGATTTCCTGTGAGAATCTATGAAGATTGTACTGAGAGCTGGCTAGCTGTGAGAGCTAAGGCTTTGTATAATTCCTATGTATTTCCACCATGTATGATAATACGATAGTGTGGGGTTTTTAGCTGAGGCTTTCCCCAACGTATTTTCATGTGTATTGTGCCATTGATTCTTATTCTTCTGGTTATATTGCTCATCTTGATCTTTAAGCTTCCACAAATTGATAGTAGAAGTAGATTAAAGTATTCTGCTTTGATTTATATTTCATTATCGGCTTCACCTACACAGATTTTCTACATGGTATCAGAGTTGTGAACAGTATACTGAGAAGAGAATTCAAAGTTTGAAGTTCAAGGTTGCAAGTGCATATCGAATTCATATCATACTTCAAGGTTGGCCAATGGCATTCTATGGCTTGAGACTCGAGTATGCCTTAGAAGGTAGCTCGAATTACATAGCATGGAAAGATAGAATGGAGGTAGTATTAGAAGACAATGGCTTGAAGGAATTCATTGATCAAGAAATCCCAAAGCTAGCTTCAACTAATGCACAAGAGTTGGCTGAGTGGAAGAAGTGTGTGGCAAAGGCGAGACAAATCATCCTTGAGGGAGTTCGAGACCATATTGTCTCGAGTCTCCATAGGAACGATCAATGTGGAAGACATTGAAGGACCTCTACCAGAAAAGTAGCAACCAGAGGAAATTGGCGCACAAGGATAGGCTTCGAAGAATCAAGATGGAGAAGGGTGATACTATTTCCACATATTTGAAAAAGCTCACCACCTACAGAGATGAGCTTAGCAGTGTGGGAATAACTACTGCCGATGATGATATGGTGAGCCTCGCTCTCGTTGGCCTTCCAATGAGTTGGAATAGTTACTAGGACTCTATGAATGGAAGGGAGAAACTATCGGATTGGGAACGACTGTGGTCAGATCTTATGTAGGAGGAGATCAAGAGAGTACATGAGATGGTTCTTCATCCAAGGATGATGATGAAGAAATTATGGCCTTAGAAAGTAAGGCAAGGAAAGGGAAGGGGAAGGCTTCCCATTTCAAATCGAATTCTTCTCATGGAGGGAAGAAGGGTGACACATCTAAAGTGAGATGCTTTATTGTCATGATATGGGACATTATGTGACTAATTGCCCATTGAAGAAGTCCAAGAAGGGATCCTCGGAAGGATCGGAAGGTGAGGCATTAGCCTCTCAGTTCGAAATGGAATTTACCCTCATCGCATGCATGGTGTTATCGATGATGGGTTGTGTCTGGTATCTTGATAGTGGAGCCTTATTCCAAATGACCGATGATAAAAATTTATTCAATGCCTTGGAGGAGAAAGACCTCAAGATGCACATAGAGATGGGTGACGATGGAAGGTATAATGTTTCAGGAGTGGGCATGGTTTCTTTTCAGAGGGAGCATGGAGCTCCTCTCACCTTGACAGATGTGATGTATGTGCCTGGACTGAAGAAGAACTTGGCATCCACCGCGATGTTGGAGGACAAAGGCTATGATGTTGTCTTTAGTAAACAAAAGGCGTTCCTAAGACACATAGCCACGGGTTAGACCAAGAGGATAGGGATTCAGGTGAAGAATCTCTATAAACTAGAGGTAGATGATTGTGCAACATTGTGTACGAAAGCAGAATTGGTGCAAAGCCAGGAGATTGGCGAGTTGTGGCACAAGTGGTTGGGCCATTTGCATCATGGGGCTTTGAAGATAATGCAACAGATATCTATAGGACTTCCCAAAGGTAAAATTGAGCAAGTTGACACATGCAAAGGTTGTACCTTGGGAAAGTACACCAAGTCTTCCTTTCATGATCGAGACAGTCAAGCAAAGGCTATCTTAGAGCGAGTTCATACTAATTTGTGTGGACCATTCTCGACGGCATCCACAACGAAGCAAAGGTATTATGTGATTTTCATTGATGACTATTATCGTAAATGCTGGATTTATTTAATGCAGAAGAAGGACCAAACTTTCACAAAGTTTTGTGAGTTTAAAGCTTTGGTTGAGAAAGAGTCAGGGAAGAAGATCAAGGCCTTGAGAAGCAAAAACGGTGGAGAATATGTCTCTCAAGAGTTTGAGGACTTCTGTGTAGCGGAAGGAATTAAACGAGAGTTGACGACACCACATAATTCACAGCAGAATGGGGTGGCCAAGAGGAAGAACATAACTATTGTAGGGGCATCATGGGAAATGCTGCATGACCAAGGCCTACTACTTCACTTGTGGGATGAGGTATGAAACACAATTGTCTATTTGCAGAATAGAAGCCCACATTGCATACTTGGGATGAAGTCACCAGAGGAAGCTTTCTCCGGTAAGAGATCAAATGTGGGTCACTTCAGGATCTTTGGCTCATCGGTATATTGCCATGTGACAAAGGATGCACGAAAGAAGCTTGAGCCGACAACAAAGTTGGGGATATTTGTGGGGTACAATGATACACCTCACAACTATCGGGTGTACTTGCCTACTATTCAGAGGAAAATGGTTCGCAGAGATCTCAAGTTTGATGAGCAAAAGGCCATGTGAGTTTCCTTTGAGAGGGAGCTCCAACTATAGGCTATGGAGGAACCGTTGGTTCCTAAGGAGGAGGAGCCTCAGACTGATGTGGAGTAGCCGCATGTAGAGGTTCCAGGAGTGGAGACATCCACTCAAGCAGAGTTTTCCAGAGATGGACGAAAACGCACAAGAGAAGCTGACAAATTGTTGGAGGATGTGAGAGAGAATGTTGGAGCACCATCTTCTCAGCGCAAACAGAGGAGGTCACCTGAGAGGTACATTGGATACATGGCACTTTCTGGGGAATGTGTTGAGACCGAGCCATCTTCCTTTGAGGAAGCAGTGCAGTAGCCGATTTGGGTTGATGCTATGGTGGAGGAGTATGACTTCATAGTTCGTAACAGTGTTTGGGACGTGGTTCCAAGACCGGAGAACAAGTCAGTTGTGAGTTCCCTTTGGCTTTACAAGGTAAAGAAAGCTATTGATGGTAGTGTGGAGAAGCATAAGGCAAGATTTGTTTCCCATGGCTTTTCACAAGTCGAGAGGATCATGTTGCTGCAGTATATTTTGACAGAGGAGCAAGATGCTGACATTTTGACGAAGGCATTGTCAAAGTGTAAATTCGAGTTCCATAGAGACAAGATCGGGGTGGCAGATAATACCTTTCTTATTGAGAGGGAGTATTGAAATATGGAAACAAGAATATTCCAATTTAATTTGTCCTTGAATTAAAATCGAATTCAGTCTTAACAACTACTTGGAAATAATTAATTAATTTATTTTAAATTAATTAGTTGGAGAAATTCAAGTTAGAAGTCTTTCTGAAGTCATGCAAGAGTTATCCCTTAAATTAAGGAGATAAGATTGAGTTATATTTGAGTTGTAATTAGTTAACTCAGTTTACTGGGTTAAGTCCAGTTAAATTAGTTCCAAACTGTTTGAGGAACTAATAGTGAGTTAATAGTCAGTTGATGCATTAATGCACTCAACTAGTGCTACTCCAGTTAACTGGAGATTCCCTCATCAGAAGCTCATGCATGTCTATTCTGAGAAAGACCCAGTTGAGATTAATTTTCAAGGACAATGTACTATCAGTTGCATGTGTTTTCTCATGGATAAAACTCATGCATGCAGTCAAGGATTCATCCTTGAGGATTGCGCAGTTTTGAAGGTTGGTTTTCCACTTGGTGATAGGAAAATCATCCACAAGGAAATAGGAGCTTGGAGGGCAGAGAGGAAGGCGGGAGAGAATCCAATATTTCTTGTGAGCATCTGTGAGGATTGTAGTGAGAGATGGCTAGCTGTGAGAGCTAAGGCTTTGTATAATTCCTATGTATTTCCACCATGTATGATAATACAATAGTGTGGGGTTTTATCTGAGGATTTCCCCAAAATATTTTCATGTGTATTGTGCCATTGATTCTTCTTCTTCTGGTTAAATTGTTTAGCTCGATCTTTAAGCTTCTGCAAATTGATAGTAGAACTAGGTTATAGTATTCTGCTTTGGTTTATATTGCATTATCAGGTTAACTTATCACATATTTTCTACAATTCCATTTACCTCTACCTTTGTCTTTACCCTTCCATACATGCTGAGCTTCATTCTTACACTTTGATTTCTCATAGAAATGTTTCAATTTCCCATTGAATTCATCAAGTGACCAAGGCACATCATGCTCAATCCGATCTCTAAACACTAATGGAAAACCACTGACAAATTTCTAAACTTTATCCTTCTCATCAGTAAGATATGGTACATACCTCAATAGTTCCAGAAACTTGGTCGTGTACTCATTGTCTATCATTGATCCCATCTTTATGTCATATAATTCTTTTGCCTTACTGTCATAGCACCTTTCTGACAAGTACTTCTTCCTAAAAAGCCTCTTGAATTCCTGCCAACTCAAGTCATTTGTCCTGATGTCTCTAACCCACTTAACATCTTCCCACTAGATGTCTGATTTACATTTCAAACTGAATATAAGTATTTTAGCCTTCATGTTATTTGTGTACTCATGTAACTCAAAGAATTTGTTCATCTCAAGTATCCAAGCCTTTGTATCTTCCGACTTCTTTACATCTCCATCAAAAGTACGTGGTTTTTATTTCTTGAATTCATATGGTAAGTATCCCCTATCATTCCTCCTATAAGGATGATAGTGACGACAATCATGATGTCTGTCAGAACCAAAACTAGAATAATACCTGTACTCATTGCCCCTCCTTTCTAGAGTGTCCAACAACTTGCCATCTCTCATCGTGTCAGATTTACTCGACTTGTGTCTACCGGGAGATCTACTGCCATATGCTCCTTTAGTCCCATCCTCATGTACATGGCTGATTCAAAGTGACCCTTGTCATTGCAGTTCTGACAAAATATGAAGAAGTATAGCATTCACCTCTGCTTGATTCTCTTGTGCCTCTATGATCCAATCATTATTTTTCTTACAACTCCTTATCTATTTCTTCAAGCTTCTCAATGTATCAGCCAAATCATAAGTATGCTCCACACCACGCTGCTCATCTGATGCATAGGGAGATTCTATGTAGTCTACCACCTTGCTATCAATTTGATATTTCTATTTCAGTGATGCATAATATGTCAGATAAACCAAATCACAATAAACCAACGTACCTTACTATAACTTGGGGAGGATACCTTGTCTGCAAGATCACCAAATCAGTGTGATACATGTATAACATAATCATAACAACATATAAACATTCGCAAGTAATTGTATCAACGCATAATCATTACTCTAGTTAGGATCCAATCCTCATTGCAAAGCCATATCAACAATGCATGTTATGACCTCATGCATGACAACAAACATTACTCCATTATACACATTGCTACATGCAACCAACAATATGCATAAGCAATGCCTGGCCAACTACGAATACGCATAAATGCATGTAGTTGAACATAATTGATTAGTTCTTTCAATCAACCTACAAGACTGATACATGTAATCAAAATATTCAAAATGTAACCTAACATACACAAATGTAAGTAGGTGACATAAAATCAACATGTAAGAGACAAATAACCATATACAACCAGTCACATACTTATTTCAAATACGTTCCGAAAGATCAACATCAAATTCTCCATGATAACCATACTATAACTGTAATCCAAATTCAAGCAATTGCAACAAGTATAGAGTGTAACCCATCCAGTCTGAGAGTTGAACCATGCTTTGATACCAGTTTATAACACCCTCCTCCCACATCCACCCAAGTAACCATGCCAACCAGGGTAAACATGAGAAGAGAGGCTACTATGATCAGATTTGACCTCCTATGTGACCTTAAGGAAGTGGAATCGACAGAATCACACACAATCATCCAACATCATTAATAAAACCCTCATGAGATAAGTCAACTACTCAAACAAATTGTCCCTGGGTCCCACTACTTTTCTGGACCTCTTAGGCCAAATTCACTCTCATGTTATGGGCAAGGGAGTGACCAGAGAGCTAAAGTCGCTCTCAAAGGCATGCCTGCCAGTGACTGTGGACTAAAGTTGCTAGTTCTGTGCCAGTGACCCCATGATTTAAGCCACTTTTTCAGGCCCAGAGCCCAGGCCACTGCCTAGAATGGAATGAAAGCTCAAAATCAAGTCAAGTATAGGGAAACAATGATGCAAAAGAAATAAGTTGATCAAGACTTTAACCAAACCCCTACTAGCCATGACAGGAATTTTGTCAAACATGTAAACGACAGAATTAAGTCTAGGGATCTCATACTTATCTGAGAATCACTATAAACCATTCTCCCCTCATGTCATTTGCTGCGTATTCATCTATTAGGTCATAAACACATTATCCATTCATATACAAGTAAAAACATGCTGAGAACCAAATATAGATGCTGTTATAAAATGTGCATATAACCGATATAATACAGACATAAATACAATAAACATATAAGCCATCAAAATCCATATATGCATCAATATATTTACACATGAAAATCCATGGAATGAATTTCTCATTAAGCAATGAACCAACCAGAGATGGGACTAACATGTTCCACCTGACCATAGATTGGTTGATCCAAGTCTCTCTTCAGCCAATCACCCCCATGCCATATTCCAAGCATGAATGTGGGACTCATAGAACACATAAAAAACACCAATCAAAGTGGATGCCACCGATGTTCTCCACCTACACTGTGAGGAATTTGAGTGCCTTATAGATTCTCAATTTGAGTGCCTTATAGATTCTCAGGCTTTACCGTGCATCCATAGTTCGATCTAGGGATCACTAGTTCCTACACCAAGACGTACTCTCCAATATTTACCGTGCATTCCATCCTAGAATCACAAGGCCCAACGGAGAGAAAACATACCTCTTGGATTTACCATATATCACACCATTCACCGATAAGGATTCCTAGGCCCGCCTAGGAAAATAATTTGGCTTTATTGCAACCCACAGTCTAGTTCAAGGGTTACTAGACTAGTGGATTTGTGCATCCCCAGTCCGGTTTAGGGACCACCACTGATCCGGATTTAAACAGGAACGCAATAAAATACAGAGATAACCATATACACAAAGATGCAGCGGAAATAATACTTCATTTCATGAATGTAAAATACTGAAATATGCTTACAACCGGAAATAGAAATAAACCAGCTAGGGCGATGGTAGCTTATCTCTGAGAAGAGATGTGTGGCTACATGCCTCTGAACTGTGTTACAATGAGGCTCGAAGGCCTATTTATTGTTGAGAAACAATGGAAAACCCCTTCACATTCCAAAACCTAACCCTGGAAGATGAAACGCCAAATTGTGGGCCCCGTTTTTGGGTAAGTTGGTACATCAACTTCCCGAGGTCGCGAATTGGTCGTCTTATCTCCGTTTGACGTGTGTGATAGCCCGTTGGAAAGATCTCTCTGAGGACTACAATGGAAAAGACAATTTTTAGTCAGAAATATCGTTGGCGGTAGATTTCCCAAAAATCGTTTAGGGCCTCAAAATGGCTCCGGAAGTTTAGGACCCGAAAAACTGCTAAAAATAGTAAACTGTGCTATAATTAAGGAAACTGAAAGAATTGAAAGAAGCACTAGAGGGGATCCACGTGGAATTAGCGGGTGGCCACCAATATCCACTTGGATCATTCCTCCCCCCTTAGGAAGCAACGGTCCCCATTGCGTTGAGTTCCTCCATCTGCTAAACTTGTCCTGCAACCTCTGATGTGTCCAGTAATGGTTGGAAGCATGGTCGACGACGGTCCACATTGAACACTTGGTGTAGGCAAAGGAATGGAGGAATGATGTGCACCAAAGCATTGTTTCCCGTAGCCTTGGTACTGGCGTAAGGACCATGTCGAAGTGGTCTGAGCTTCTGATGGGTTCTAGTAAGGCGTTCTTTCTGTCGGTGCAACCAGACTTTGTTGCCCACCTGAAACTTGTGTGGTACCCCTGTGCGTGAGGAGAAGTTGTTCCTGTGTTCTGTC
>APFE030694130.1:1860-22870 GCA_000404065.3 Pinus taeda
AATTCAAGAAACTCATCATACTAGCATCACTTATTACAATTCCCCGCAGGGTGTGGAATCTGGGTACAAAGAAGAAAGATGATGAGAAGATAGAAGTAGAGTTAAAAAAACTCTATTGACTGATGACATCTGATGGTACAAGTGTCCTCTGAATCATCCTTGGGCATGGAGTCTTCACATAATCATCAGGTGCTACTCCAGTAGTCAACAGGTAGTATGCCTCGATAGAAGAACCACTCATCCTGTCCATAAGTCGCCTCAGGTTATCACAGGGGAAGGTTGAACCATTCACCCTGTACGCAGCGCACCATTAGGGGAGGGTGAGTCACCCTATGGTCACTTGTTGCTCCAAGAACCCCAAGCCCCCCATAGCTCCCAAAGTTCAATGCATGCATCATGCAAGTTCCTCATAAGAGGGTCTCTCAATGACTCCAAGTCGTTTGGGAAAGTCACAAATTTGACCTTTCCTCATGGATTTGACAGAATGTCTGCAACCTGGACATAAGTCTCAATGTGATGAAGCCTCCTCGCTCATCGATGTACCATATCCCAGATAAAGTAATATCTGATGTCTATATGCTAGAGCAATCATGGAATACAAGATTCCTCAATGATCGAATCCCTCCCTGGTTGACACAAAAGATCACGGTGGTATCCATCATGGGTACAAACAGCTCACTGAAGAGCTTCCGTAACCAGGCAACTTCACACAAGGTCATAGTCGTAGCTATGTATTCAGTCTCAGCGATGCTCAAAGCAACCATCTTCCGCTTCCTACTCATCTAGGATATCGAGTAGACCCGAAAGAGAATCAACACTCATAAGTTCTCTTGAGATCCTCGACACTGTCTGCCCAATTAGCATTCGAATAACCATGCAGCGTCATATGTCCGGCAGCGTATCTCAATCCATGAGAGATTGTGCCCCGAAAATATCTCAAATGATTTTTTGGCACTAATCCAGAGAGGCTCAACCATAAATGAGCTCACCATGCTAACTACAAAACATATGTTTGGTCGGAAGTTCCCTAAGAACATCAACACGAATGAGTTTTATGAAACTCAGAGGCGTTTCCCAAATCTGGTCCGGCATCACTACCACATAACGTCTGAAAGTTAAGTTCCATCGAGGTAGTCACGGACTTGTAGTTTACCATTCCAAATCTGGAAGAAGGTCTGCACCTATCAGAAAGAGGTCGTCCTCATAAGGTGCCAGTATGAGAGATCTATCATCCACAACCTTCAAGCAATGGTTTTGATCGACTTCACTCATAGTAAATCTCAGCTTCATTAGACAGCTATCAGTGCTTTCATATTAAGCCCGGGGTGTTTTTCTTCAATCCATAGAGGGCCTTCTTCCACCTGCATACATGAGATTCCCGATCATGAATCTCAAACCCCTCGGGTTGTTCCAAATCTGTGAACCTGCTACATGAGGGGAATGATCCCCTTATAAGATTTTCCTTCGGTACATCTCAGACATGTACCTTCATGCTCTTTTTGAATTCAGGCATCCCTGTCCCTATTTGACTCATATCGAGTAGGCCCCATAAAGTAGACGAGATGTGTCAACTGACATGGTCCCTAATGGACTTCCTGCAACTTGATACAAATTTCCAACCTTGAAACCATGAGTAAAAGCATCTTTGAAAATTTCATTTTCAAACACGTACCGTTCCATAGATGAATGCCACCCTAAAACCATTGACTTCCATTGCCGAAAGAGATTCTCGTAAATCAATCGAGTTACCCTCATTCAATTGAGGGGTAACATTCCCTACACCCTTTTTGGGATAGGTGGCACCGGCTCCAAGTATAATCCCACGATTGTTTTCATCTCTACTAAATTAGAGAGATCACCCTTCTATCCGATGAAGTGCCTTGAAGCACTACAATCAATAAGCCAGATTCCTACAGAATCTGAAGGAGAGGGCCAATACAAGATAGCGCTTCTTTATCTTATCAGAAACAAGATTTGATTCTTCATACCTGGGGTCCTTGCTTTCTTTGAAGAGTCGGTCGTTTCCTTGATGACTTGCATTACCTGTCATTCCTCCGACCATTGAAGATTTCCCTGGAATGATTGTTATCTTCATCAAGAGATGTGTCCTTGCCATTCAGACACTCCTTTGCATAATGGCCGAACTTATTACAAACAAGGCATTTGTCTTTCTTTCCACCCTTAGATCTAGTCTTCCCATTGAAGTGATCTTTAGGTGGGCCATCAGAAGCTTCCGTTGTGCCATTCTGATAATGTTCTTTGCTTTGACTTCACCGTTGGTGAGTTTGAAGAGGGATGAGGAATCCATTGATCCTTTTGTTCTTTCCCAACTGTCTTTGTTGATTGCTCTTTCACTCTTGCTTGGGCTTTGTTTTCACCTATACCATGTTAATTTTATGTTTTTTCTATGCTTGCAATTTATTTCAATTTCACAGTTAGCTCAATATCTTTTCCAGATTAGCAATCACATCAGCATTAAAGTAAACTGCAGATAGAACATAAACATAAGGCAGAAGACAAGCCAAGACAAGAGGACACAAGATGTGGCGCTAGCTAGGGACAAACCCCAATGTGGGGAAACCCTTGATCAATTCTTCTTATATGTTCTTCAATAGTTCAGCAGAGAGAGAGAGAGAGAAATAGTACATTTACAATAGAAGTAAACACTTTGACTTATCTAGATAAGAGCATAGATCATCTCCAAGAAGATGATACATGAGATCAGTTGAAGACATGTTGCTTCAACTCATTCTCCAAGGTGACTCCTTCACCTATCATTGTGTTGCATCTCATCATCATGCTGCACCTCCCCGTGTTGCACCATGCTGCACCCATCATCACAATATTGGACCTAATGACCACATCATACTGCAACACCTTATGCTGCAATGTTGTCCCATGTGCCATTTTTGCACCATGTTAGCCACTGATGTCCTATGTGCCATACTGCTATCCCACTATTAGTGACATAGCCATTCCATGTTAGCTTGTTGTCCGATTGTTTTGTTGCTATCCCATCACAACTTGCTATACCTTGTTGTTGTCCCAATAGCCTTGCCATACCTTGTTGCTGTCCCATGTGTCTTAGCAGCACCATGTATCCCAATTGTCCCATTTACTAGCACTGTTGTCCCTTCAACAATATTGTTCCAAGGCTGCCTACACTACTACTTATATTGTGACTGGTTAAGGTCTCTGGCAGACCTCACACACCTATCTATCAGTCCACAAACAACCCTCATGGATTGTAACAAACCTTCATAGTACACCTCCCTTACCACGCTGTTGTTCTGGGCATGTTTGAGCCCTCAAACTCTCCACGTTGTCCCTATTTTGAGGTGGTAGGGACTGCAACCTACTACAGTCCCACGCTGTCACCTAAAATGCACTCAAAACAATCTTCCCTTACCTTTTCGCTACCCCAAACATACCTGTGTTCATCCTTCATCAAATCGGCCTCCAAGCTCAGCTCCTCGGCCCTCTAACATCAACACGGTTAGCCGTTATCACCCTCGTTGTCCTAGCCTTCTTGCTGTGGCTTCCATATAGTTACCTTTCTCCCTTAGCCGAGCTCCTTGGGCTCTTTTGATGAGCTCTTGTGATGCTTGCTTGGACTGCGGCTAGCGCTGCTTTCTTAGGACTGCATTATGGATGCCTTAGGATAGTGTTAGGGCTGCCTTCTAGGACTGCATTAGGGTTGCCTTAGGATAGCGTTAGGGCTACCTTCTAGGACTACGTTAGGGTTGCCTTAGGATAGTGTTATGGCTCTCTTCTAGGACTGCATTAGTGCTACCTTCTTTTCCTCCAACGTATAGGGATTCCACTCCTAGATTTGTCTTCCACTAAAACCCAAGACAAGTGGAGAGGAATAAAGATAGAAGTGTGTGTGAAATGAATTTCAAGTCATCTCCTTGTATACTAAAACGTTGAGCACATATGGGGTTTATTTGGTTGCTGGCTGACTTTGACGAATTGTCTTATAACACAAATAAATTCATAACTCCATGAATACTTATAGGAATCGTATGATCTTTAGATCAATCCTACACCTCCCGATGAGAGGAATCCAAGAAAAATATCATCTGCCATAAATAAGATGACCCACATGGAGTTTGGCCCTAGTTTCCAATTTTAACACTCCCACTCAACTAGGGAAAACTCCATCCGCTGATCCATCTGTCTGATTGTACTATCTCTGCCATTAGTGCCCTGCACTGCTCTGCTCTATTCTACTCTACTAAGCTCTGCTCTGCTATGCTGAGCTCTGCTTTGCTCTTCTCTGCTGAGCTCTGCTCAACTCATCTCTACTCTGTTGAACCATGAAGAAGAAGAATTGATCGAGAATGTCTCATACCATTCTCTACTGACCCGAAGTCAGTTCCATATGAAGAGAGTGTGTCATACCACTCTTACTGATCCCAGATCAGTTCCAAGAGAGTGAGTCATATCACTCTTACTGACCTGAAGTCAGTTTTATTGATCCCAGGTCAATATCACAAGAGAGAGTCTCAAACCACTCATACTGATCCTAGATCAATTTCATTGATCCCAGATCAGTGGAGGTCATCCTAGCATAGGGAATACGGTAGATACAACGATGCGTCCATCGATAGTACAACTATGGTCCCTAACCCCGTTTCCCTGCTCATTGGCCAGATGAGAGGTACTTCCCATGAGTCCCAGACTGCATGGGTAGGATGCATCGATGGGATAATCACTCATCCTGTCCATAAGTTGCCTCGGGGCATCACTGGGGAAGGCTGAACCATTCACCCTGTACACAGCGCACCATTAGGGGAGGGTGAGTCGCCTTATGGTCACTTGTTGCTCCAAGAACTCCAATCCCCCAAAAGCTCCCAGAGCTCAATGCATGCATCATGCAAGTTCCTCATAAGAGGGTCTCTCAACGACTCCAAGTTGTTCGAGAAAGTCACAAATTTGACCTTTCCCCGAGGCTTTGACAGAAAGTCTGCGACCTGTACATCAGTCTCAATGCGATGAAGCCTCCTCGCTCATCGATGTACCATATCCCAGCTAAGGTAGTATGTGATGTCTATACGCTGGAGCAATCATGGAATACGGAATTCCTGAATTATCGAATCCCTCCTTGGTTGACACAAAAGATCACGGTAGTATCCATCATGTGTACAAACAACTCACTGAAGAGCTTCCGCAACCAGGCATCTTCACACGAGGTCATACTCGTAGCTATGTATTTGGTCTTAGCGGTGCTCAAAGCAACTGTCTTCCGCTTCCTACTCATCCAGGATATCGAGTAGAACCCAAAGAGAATCAACAATCGAAAGTGCTCTTGAGATCCTCAACGCTGCCTGCCCAATCAACATTCGAATAACCATGCAACTTTATATTTCCATCAGTGTAGCTCAATCCATGAGAGATTGTGCCCCGAAGATATCTCAAATGATTTTTTGGCACTAATTTAGAGAGGCTCAACCATATATGAGCTCATCATGCTAACTGCAAAACATATGTTCGGTCGGAAGTTCCCCAAGAACATCAACGTGAATGAGTTTTATGAAACTCAGAGGCATTTCCCAAATCTGGTCCGGCATCACTACCACATAATGTCTGAAAGTTAAGTTCCATCGAGGTAGTCACGGGCTTGCAGTTTACCATTCCAAATCTGGAATCCAACTCCCTCTTACTTGAGAGGGTCTGAACCTATCAGAAAGAGGTCGTCCTCATAAGGTGTTAGTATGAGAGGTCTATCATCCACAACCTTCAAGTAATGGTTTGGATCGGCTTCACTCCTAGTGAATCTCAGCTTCATCAAATAGCTATCAATCCTCTCATATTAAGCCGGGGGTGTTTTGCTTCGAGCCATAAAGGGCCTTCTTCCACCTGCGTACATGAGATTCCTGATCATGAATCTCAAGCCCCTTGGGTTGTTCCAAATCTGTGGACCTGCTACATAATGGGAATGATCCCCTTGTAAGATTTTCCTTCAATACATCTCAGACATGTACCTTCATGCTCTTTTTGAATTCAGGTATCCATGAGGTCTTTGCTTGTAGCAAAGTTAATCGAGACCTCGATGAAGATGATTTAAAAGGTTTGAGACATTTGTCTTTCAAGGAATCTGAGGGAGGGGAAAGTATAAGGGATGCTCCACATTTGAAGCATATGAAGTTGTGTGAACATAATATTGGAACTGAAGAAAATCCTATGTTAACTTCCATTGGTGATTATTGGGACGACCAAACTACAAAAGAATTTTTTGTTCTAAAATAATATGAAGATTTGTTTCTAGCATAAGTTTCAGAGCTTAAGCGAATTAAAGGAGATTTGGGAGAAATGAAGATTTCTTTGAACCCTAATGCAAGACCAGTTAAATATTTCCGTTATAGGTTGAATTCACGAGTTAAGGATAAAGTAATGAAAGAAATTGATAAGATTCTAATTGTCAGTCTCATATTCCCAGTTGATGAAGTGGAATGGATCAACCATATTTTCATTCAAGATAAGAAGGATTTGGAGGAGATTAGAGTCTGTGTAGATTACAAAATCCTTAATAATGCTTGCGTCCATGATTTGTTTCCTACTCCCTTCAGTAATGAGGTAATGAACAATGTTGCAGGTAATGAAGCTTACTCTTTTAACGATGACTTTTCTCAGTACCATTAGGTTCACGTTGCAGAAGAATATAAAAGGAATACTACTTTTACAATTGAATGGGGTTCTTATCATTATCATGTTATGCCTTTCAGTCTCAAGAATGCTCTAGCTGTATTCTCTAGAATTGTCATTGTTTCTTTTAGAGATTATATTCATCAATTCCTAGAAGTATATATGGATTATTGGACAATATATAATTTCTTGAAAAACCATTCCAGTTTATTGTGGGTGATGTTTGATCGGTGTTGATAATTTAATATCTCATCGAATTTGAAGCAATGAATTTTTGTTGTTCCCTTTGATACTTTTCTTGAACATATTGTTTGTAAATATGGTGTTGTGTTGGTCCTGCCAATGTTGCAATAATTTTAAATATGCCACCATCAACCGGTATTAAGAAATTGTTATCTGCCTTGGGACATTCATGCTACTATCACCGCTTTATTTGCAACTATGCTTCGATCATTTCACTGTTGGAGAAGTTGTTGAAGAAAGCAAAGAATTTTATATGGACTATTGAATGTGATACTACATTTTACATGTTGAAAGAGAAGCTTGCAAGCACTCTGATTTTGTTTTCCCAAATCAAAACAAGGAATTTCATGTTCATATAAATGCATTTGGTGTCACCTTGGGTGCTATCTTGGCACAACCAGGAGAAGGTAACTTGGGTCATCCAATTTATTTTGCAAGTAGGAAGCTCTCTACTACTAAGAAAAATTACACAACTACTGAACGAGAGGCTCTTTCCATGATGTACTCTCTCCAGAAATTCAGGGATTATCTTTAAGGGGTCCTTTCAAGGTTTTTATTGACCATTCTACTCTAAAATACCTGGTTAACAAACCTTTTTTAGAAGGAAGGATATGTCGACGGATTTTGTTGTTTCAAGAATTTTCATCTTAATTTATTGTCAAACCAGGCCGCTCTAATATGGGCCCAAATCACCTTTCTCGCTTGGAGTCTAGTGAAGCAAGAGGAGTAGTTGATGATCAATTGCCTTATGCAATCTTGTTTCAGAGTGAAGCAATACCAGAATATTTGGAAGATATCACATTATTTTTAGCAACTATAAAATGCCCTGATGATTACAAAAAAACTTAGAAGAGGCATATGGTGGTATGTGCGATAGATTATCAGCTTATTTCTAAACAATTGTATAAAATGGGGCTCGACCACATTTTTCACAGATTTGTTTTAGATCATGAGAAAGTAAGTGTTTTGTGGGAATGTCATTTTGGGGTTGCGAGAGGCCATGTTAGAGGGAAAAAAATTCCATAAAAGTATTACAAGTTGGAATATGATGGCCTAATCTTTTTAAAGATGCAAAAGAATGTACCAGGAATTGTGATGTTTGCCAGCGAGTTGGGCAACCATCGCATCGTGACGAATTCCCACGTCATCCAGTTCGAACTTTGGAGGCCTTTGGGAAGTGGGTTGTTGATTTTGTGGGTCCCATCAACCCTCCTGTGCAACACTCTCATGCCTCATACATTACTATCGCGACTGACTATTTAACATGATGGGTTGAAGCAACCTCTGTCAAAGGTTGTACTGCTGACACTGGCGCAAGGTTTATATTTGAAAATATCATCACCATATTTGGTTGTCCTTGGAGCCTTACCAGTGACCAAGGGTCATACTTCATCAATGAGACGATTGCTACACTACTATGAAATTTCATGATCCAACATCACAAAAGTAGCCCATACCATCCACAAGTGAATGGGAAGGTTGAAGCCTTCAATAAAATTCTTGAAACAAGTATTACTAAAGTTTATTCCGCAAATAGTGATTGTTGGGATGAACGAGTTCCAGATATTTTATGGGCCTACCATACAACTATAAAATTGCTGCATAAATATAAATCAATTCCCCTTGTTTATGGATGGGAAGTTGTAGTACCAGCTGAATTTATTGTTCTGAATATTTTCATTGCTTAGGCTACCAGTATGTCTGATGGTGAATCTATTGGAAAATGACTATAGTAGTTGTGGGAGCTAGACAAGGAGCGATTCCTAGCACATTTTCATCAAACTATTGAGAAAGAATGATAAAAATCTTGGCATGACAAACATATAAAGAAAAAGTCCTTCCATGTTGGAGATCAGGTATTGCTCTATGATAGTAAATATCTAAAGTATCCTGGTAAGTTACAAATGATTGGTTGGGTCTTTTCTTTATGGCAGAAATAAGATATTTAGGAGTTGTTAAGCTTGCGTAGATTCATGGAGTTATTTTGCCTGGTTGGTTGAATCGCGCATTCCTGAAGAATTACTATGGTTGATACCGTTCTTTGGTATTTTTTTCTCTCTGAAAGGGAGCATCAGTTATATTTAGGTTTAAGTTAGTTGTATTAGTCAATTGTTAGTGAGTTTAAGTTGCGGTAATTATTTTGTTCTGTCAGTCCTAGTTTTTTCTTACAGTTGCACCTCATCGCAACTCATCACGGTCAGGGACATATGTGTCAAGTGCCATTTATGTTAATTCTTTCATTATTAACTCTACTCTTTTCCATCATTATGCTAATATCTCCCATAACAACTACTTCTTTCAATTTGATTTTCCTCTTTATGGTTTTCAAATAGTTTCTTGTTACCATATCATCATTATTTTTCCTTTTTTTTATCCTTTCACGTTATGTCTTAGGGATTTGTGCCTTGGTCATCATTATTATCTGGATTTAAATTTTTTTTAAGTTGTCATTTAATGATTGGTGGTCTAATCACTTTTCATTTCATCGAGTCCTTTCTATATATGTCGAGTGTTGTCATTTTATTTCTTCATTGTGTATATAAGTCTCCTAAGATTTTTCTCCCTTTCTCCTACACCTACTTCCTTTGTGGCCCCAGTCCCTATCATCCATCTGCGTAGTTTTTGTATTGTCTTCGGTCCTAAACCATGACTCGTAGTGCTAATATTGTGATTTCCCCTAGATTTTTAGACCATCGTATTTTTCCTACAAAAGGATACTCTAGGAAAGTATGAAAAAGTTACATTGGTTGATAATGATCTATTTGATTCTTCTCTTTTCCCAATTTTGAAATATGAAGTTTATATGAATTTTGACATTGAACCAACTTGTGGAGTTATTCCTAGAGTTAAGGTTGAGTTACATCCCCTGTAGAGGCCAAGATTTTCAAATTATGTGATTTTATTGTGTTCGACACCACATGTGAAATCATGCGGTGTACACAATTTCCCATCAGTTGCTTGCATGGGCATTCACTGTGGCTTAACAATGAGTATACCATACATGTAGATGACATCCACCAACTCACTGGGTTGTCAAAAAGTGACCCAGATGTTTCAACTACTTTCAAAGTGTTTCAAAACGTAGTAAGAAGAAGGGAGATGATAATTTGTACAAGTATGACACTGAGTGAAAGGGACGCGGGGAAATTATGACAAAATTAATGAACACAATATGAAAGGAAAATTTTATTTGGACACCATATATGTTGCCGAAGCTTGTGTTTGAGGGGAACCTTTCAATTGGTGTGTTTATTTATTGCATGAACTAATTGAAGCTTGGAAGATGTCTATAAGGGAACTACATATTTTATTTATGGGTATTTGGTTATTGTTATTGCAATGATGAAGTGGTGTGCACATGAAGGAAGAGAGGTGGCTAACATTTAGATGGATAACCTCTTTCCCTTTATTATGCTCCATGGAGGACTTAGACTAATCCCCCTAATCGAGAATTCAATTAAACGATGTTTGAGAAGTGGCATACCAAAATGTTGCATATCACTCAAACATTTCCTCGAGTGTTGAAGCCAATTTTGGAGAAATATGCCAATAATATATGGTTCAAGATAAGTCATGGTAACACATACCTTCATCCTGGAACTACCGATCCTGACACATTCAAAATGAGGTCGCTTCCCTATTATGTTTCTGAAGAAACTTTTCACAAGGAGGTGTTAGCTTGGCCCGGAGTTCAATTCATACAAAAGGAAGGTGAAATTATTTATTCTTTGGATGTAATGTAATCACATGAGTCCTCTACATATGTCGCGTCATATTCCAAGAATAAAATGGTTGATGTTGAACAAAATCTCCAACCAGTGCTAAAGAAATTTCAAGACTGTATGTTTTTTGCTTACCACACTGCCTCTAAGGTTAGTTCCTTAGTAATTTCTTCTAGCTCTATTTCAAGGATTCCTATAGTTGTTCCTCTTGTTACCTATTCTTTTAAGACACCAACAATACCTTTTATTTCTACGAGTCCCATTTTTTTTACTTTGCCTATAGTTTCTATTACTACCCATCCATCTCTGATATTTTTTCTTTCGTTCAAACCCTTCCCAAACTAACACCATTGTCCAGTTTTCTCATGTTGTAGACCTCACAAATGATGAGCCCAAATACCTTGTTCAAGGAACCACAATAGTGGAGGAACGCCATAATTCATCACCTTTCCATTCCACATATTCCCCTAGTTCATCTCTGCATACAACATCATCATCCCGTATTGTTTCTGATATCCCTGAGAATGACAATACTGGCGAAGACATTGTTGAGATGGATGTTGAGTCAACCCTCAAAGACATTGTACCAAACACCACCATTGAACTTGAGTCACCTGAAGAAGTAGCTCCAATCCCACATGTGTAGTGTTTATCCGAGTTACAACAACACCTTAGTACAGGCGTTTAAGTGGGTCAGTTTTTTGCATTTAGTCGAGACCCAGATCAGTGCCAAGATGTTTTTACATCTAGTTGCATAATCTCAAGATATCATTCCTATTTTTCCTTCAAGTTTTTTTTTGTCAAGATCCAATATGATTTCAAGAAGGAATAGAGTTAAGAGTGGGAAACTTTACAATAGGGGCACTCTAAAAATTCAGTCACTAGTGGTCAGCCCATGTAGGCTCAGTTCTCTTTTCCTAACTATTTATCTACAGATGATCTTCAGAGTTGGTCTTCATCCCAACTATTTCAACTTATTTGGTCTTCATCCCAACTATTTCAACTTATTTGAACCTATATATTTCAATTGGACGCCAACCAAAATGATTTTGTCTCTATTCATGAACAACAAAAACAACAATTCATGGTTGTAAGTGAGGAGTGAGATTGGTTGTGAGATGAAAAGGCACAAGTTGAGAAACAAATTGAAGATATTAGTGCTAAGTTCCAACATATGTGGACGACCATTGCCGAAATTTTTCCCAACACTCGAGAATAGTTCTCTTTTTTTTAACTAGTTGGCTACTTTAACTTTGTCGAAACTGCTTGCAAAGAGCTAGTTGCCACTAATAGGGAATTGTGAATGAATGTTGCTAAATTGCGCAGATCACTTCCTGATCTAGTTGATCATTTCACCCAGTATATTGCGCAATAAATTGAACATATTTCTTCATGTCGTAAGAATCTTGCACATACCAGGAATGATTCTCATGAAACTTTTCAAAAAGTGCAGGATTGGCCCAGTGTTCTTTCAAGGAAGAACCAACCGTTTTATGAGTTGTGGAAACAAAATCAAAAATTTTTCAACCAAGCACTCACTACCTTCTATCTACAGCAACAACAAGATGTCCTTGGATAGGTTGAAGTGCTTGAGACTCAAATTCACCACTTGCAAGAAGAGTCACATGCTACCAAAGTTGTATTGTGTGATCTTCGGCCTTCGACACAGTGACATTCTTTCCAATTGAAGAAAATGCATTCTAAAGCTGATATTAAATGCAAGTCCATCCTTGTGGCTCATCCTAAGAAGCCTACAATTGATACTATTGTCGAATTTGTTCATAGAGTTGCTACCCTTCTCACTACTTGGAAATCCGTTGCTACAAAATTTACTAATTTTAAAACTCAAGTCTTACAAAAGGTGCTAGAGTTGGGTCCTTCATTTGAAGGTAATGAAGCGGAGAAGAGAAAATATGAGGTAACAAAACATGTAGAAGAAGTATCTGCAGAAATAGCGCAACTACAAGTGGATCCAAGTGCATAACCAGAAGATTGAATCGATGGAAATTCAATGAATTGTGGTCAGGGCCTATACGATCCTTCATTTTTGGATAAATTTTGGCTGAATTTTGATAATAAAAAAAGGTCATAGGAATGGCCATCGCAAGTGGAAAAGTAAATGATCAAGCTTCCCGCATGCAAAGACCAAAAAAGGGATGTAAGAGGAAGTAAATAGGAACAATTATCTTGGAATCTGTGGAAGTCGAAGAATAAGGATTTGCACACTGGATTTTGAATGAACCAAGACGATAAGGACCAAAACACCTAGATTTTGTCAAAGTGGACCAAATAAAATGGACATGATCAAAGTGGTAAAACTGGAACAGATCAAGCGTGGGAGATCAAAAGGAGGAAAATCTACAAAAGGCTTTTAGAGGATCGTATTTGAGAGAAAAAGAAGTATTTGACCATGTTTCCTTTTATTCTTAAATGCCGAGACAGTTAAAATAGAAGGGATCATAAAATAATGTACAAAAAGAAAAAGGAAACATCCTCAAATACTTCTTTCTTTTATTTTAAGGGTTTGGGTTGGATCCTTGGACTTAGTTTCCAAGCTCTTGATTACTTCAAGCCTTGTTGTTATTGGTTTGAGAGTCTTTGATTCCTCTTCATTCCTTTTCGCTTGTTGTACACATGGTTACAAGCTGTTGAGTTTTCATTGTTTTTGGTTTGATTAGAGTGTAGCTTTCACTATAAAAAAAGGAGATAATTTACTTTAGTAGATCATTTTATTTACTTGTTTTCTTCCCTACATTCATATTTGATATAAAAAAGAAGCATTTGAGCATGTTTCCTTTTATTTTTGCATTTGATAAAAGTGTACTTTGCTTTCTTGTTTGTGGGCCAACTTTTAGGTGCTTTTTCCTAGGCTTTTCATCGTTTTTTTCCCAAATATGAGTTTATACGCTAGTTTCATTGAGACAGACCAAGTACATATGCACTTTTTCCCAATTGAAAAGTGCATAGGACAGCAAGTTTCCTTTCTAGGGTTTTGTTGACGATGTTGGACCCACCAACATTAGGGGATCTTCCTGATATGAAGTCCCAATAAGGCCTCACGCCGTTTGGTGTAGGAGTCCCATCCGGTACAATGGCCCGATTTCCATTATCTTAAATGTTTTCCTCAGCTCTTGCTTGTCAGCACAGGAGATTGGTTTGCTTTGTCTTCATGTAGTGAGGTTCGCATGCCTGGTGAGTGCTAGTGTTACTTGTGCCAATGGTTCTTTCACCGCAAAGGGAGACGGTGAGAGTGAGTCCTAATTCGGATGGGAGGAAGTCCCAACTCTGTTAGGAACACACAACACAACACAACATGCACATCTTCCGGAGGAGTAGTCCACATGGATGCATCAGTCACAACAAACAAGGAAAGATAACATGTACAAAACACAACGGAGGAGTTTGTGCAAGTGCGACAGTCGTTATAGCAAGTTTATGTGAAAGGTATCTCTGATGTCTAGGGAGGTAAAAAACACAGGTAGGACAATGTTAACAGCTCATACAACACATTTTCATTAATATATATGTATTATAACAATTGAATGAGTTCAAGTGTTAAACACAGGTTAAAGCAACATTACAAGTGTTCAATTTTAGTCTTACAACAATTACAACACGTGTGAAAATGTGTTGGCCTATTAGCAGGCTTCTGAATTAAATGAAAGTTCCAACACACATCCTTACACCATACATCACTAACCCCATGGGCGGGGCGTTGGAGCCACTACTTACTTCTCAAAAAAAATATTACAGACTCTCAAGGCTATGTGGGAGGAGTCAAGGTGAAAATGTCCTTTGCATGTACAAATTAGGGGGTATTTATAGCCAAGGGTGAAACTAACCCTTGTGGTTGTTTGACTTCCCTCGTGACTGTTTCACTTCTATGACCTTTCAACTTTACATGACTCTTCATATGACAAGTGGGTCTCTTGGACTTCCACGTTACATTACATTGATTGACAGTATGGCCCACCGTAGAGATGTGGACGACATGACTCATAAAAAGACTTGACATGATAGTTCTAGTACATTCGTGTTGTTGCTGGTATGCATCTCGAGCTGCAGTATTGCTGGGTGATAAATGTCCTCGTGGTGTGTCACAGCTTCACCTCCGCATGGCAAGGTGCGCGGAATCTTTGATGGTCATTTGGTTCGCTTGATGTTGCATTCGCATGTTTCTCCTTGCTTGTATGTTGGCATGCTTGACAGGTTCATCCATTCGCGAAAGGTGTATTCTCATTTGTTCGTCTGTCCATGAACACATATTCGCATGTTCTTTTGTGCGTTTGTCCGCGAACACATCTTGCATGATCGTCTGTTCACGAGCACATCTCTTTGCATGCATCATTTGTTCGTCCATTCGCGAACAAGTCCTATTACATGTACTCCCTTTGTTCATCCCATCTATCGTCACACCATGTTTGTTTATGTACCGGTATCTGTAGTCACTCATGACGAGACAATATCAAATCCATAAATCTCCTAGTCTACCATGATGCATGATCGTTTCAGATGCAGGCGACTGAGATAGAGGACAAGGTTACGAAACTGCGCGAGGCAAGCTTCGAGCTTGGATGGAGGATCCGGGCACTGCTAGTGAAAACTGCACATAATTCACTAGGAGATGGTGATAGGAAATCTGGATCAACAGTGAGTGTCTGCAGGATCTAGCTCAACTGGAGGAAAAATCTGCGTAATTTTTAAGAGTAGTAGTCCGGGTTGCAGGAAGGTTGGGCAGACAAAATCTGCACAATTTCTGGAAGGAGCGGGCAGCGGGATCTTGGCAGCAAAAACTATGCAATTCCCGGAGGGAACTGGCAGCAGGTTGCTGGGAGCTTGGTAGCAAAAACTGCATAATTCCTGGAGGGAACTGGCAGGAAGCTGTTGGGAGCTTGGTAGCAAAAACTACGCAATTCTTGGAGGGAACTAGCAGCGGGCTGCTAGGAACTGTTGGTGGGAAAACCTACGCTGATGCTGGGAGGCAGGCCTGCTGACTACCTCTCCATAGTTTCTGAGCCGAGCAGACTACTGGGCAGCAAAGGGCTTGCCCATGAAATTTGCTCAGTTTTCCACGTGAGCAACCGGTCGGTTGATTGGTGGGCTGGCTAGGAAAACTACACAATTTTATGGGGGAGACGGGGACGGGCATTGGGTGTCTATCCAGCCTGTCTGCACAATTTTCTCAGTCAGCAGAGTGGGCATGGTCTACAGCCTCTGTGCAATTTTTTAGGGGAGTCAGTCCCGGGGTGACTGCTGGGTCAAACTCTTTAGTTGACTAGCAGGAGGGTTGATTAATCAGCTTGTAGGCGACGCAAATTGAAATGGATTTCTTGGTTCTTCTACGTTTTTCTAGGTCAAAGTCAATCGATTCGATGGTGGGGTGAAGGTCCACTTTCAGAGGGACATCTGGTCGTAAAAACTTCAACAAAATGACTAAGTGTGTGAGTGAGTGAAAATGTGCATACGCGATCTTGAAAACACACACTTACATGAATTGACGACGAGACCACTCAAACAATCTAGACATACATGATCAACATGACTAACTGGCACTGCGAGTTGACAAGAGTGATGCTTGTGATTGATCATTAGATGACCGCGACGACTCTTGCGTGACAGTGCATACGACTTTGTGCGTGAGCGCAACAGATGATTTCATAGAAAACACAACATGCACACACGAAGCAAAGACTTTTTGCATGACCAGAACATGGTCGCAAGCATGACATAGAAATCAACATCTAGAAGATGACAGTTGGTCGAACAAGTGAAAAAGAAGCATGACATGTAGAATCAACACATAAAGTGACTTTTCACATTTGTGCACATGCATGTTACTGAGGATAGGATGATATGATAATGACAAGCAGTCCTGCAAACTCAACTAAGAGGTGTACTTCAAAAGGTGTTCTGTACTTACCATACTTACCCTCAAGATGATGATGCATTCGACAGAGTTTTCATGCGGTCATGATCTTTTCCATTACTCAGTTCTTTGGTCCTTCTCCTCAACTCCTTGGAAGCGATTTTAGCCTCTCACCTTTTCATGTATCCACTGAGAGGTAGGTCTATGCAATTTCAGCGGAAAATGGCTTCTATCAGGATGAGGCCCTGGGAGGTCTGTTTGCACAATTTCTGCATGCAAGTTCGACAAGACAACTTGGACAACACTGCGTAGTTTTGAGGCTCAAAGCACTGTTGCAGGACAGGGGTCCAAGGAGAGGACACCTTTGCGCAATTTATGAGTGCAGTGTTGTTGGATTGCTCTACGCATTTCCGGAGAGCAGTGTTGGATGGGGCCTCTGTGCACTGCGGGGTTTCAACAGGCAAGGGAGGTTGGTTGATGGTTGAAAAAACAAAGTGCATAGTTCTGGGAAGCTGGATGAGGCTAGGTTTCTTGGGAAAATGGCTAAGTGTGAGATCACTGAAATATATGCAAACATTAATAGGACTTGAGTGTGATTGTACACAGACACGTAGACCATCCAGAATACGTAATATATACCTGTCTTGATGAAACAATATTCGTGATGTGAGTGTGTGAGGTGAGTGTGAAACATGTCTATGTGATGACAACCACTCATACACACACAGTTCCCTTGAAGCAATAAAACATTCCCTTTGCATGATAGACAACAACCGTTATGCCCGAAAATGACATATGCTACAAAATGATGAGAACGTAGGCAACTCTTTAGGATCAAGGAGGGGAGCTTGAAATCATCAGCTTACCAACAAACGACTAAGGATGATCGATCACATGATCCAAAGTAGGCTTCGAAATTTTCATTGGAGCCAAAATTTTGGAGGGTGGTTGTAGCCGCTACAACACTTGGCGACACACTAGTAGAACTCTAGCTTCTCTATTTTGGTTCATTGACAGCACAGGGCCTTGGTCTTTCGGGGAGTATTAAATCGTTGTGTAGCTTACTTCGACTTCCCCACTTACCCCTTGGATAGACATGGTTCACCTTTTTTCAACTCAGTCAAACACAACAAAAGTTCAGCTTGATCACAGTGTTTCAAAATCGGGAAGGGTAGTTTGGCTTGTGAGTTGAATATTTTCAGAGTATAATTTTTCATCTTTGGTGTTTCTCCGCTGCCAGCAGGCTTGGAAAGTACCCCAGCGGAGTCACGCAGGAACATACACATTGATTCACTACCAACAAGCCTGGTCAGTACGCCAGTGGAGTTTCATGCTTCACCTCTCTGTGCTGGAATCCTTTCTCTTCTTTCTCATTTGTGTTTATTTTAAGACGAATGTGCATTGGCACTTATTTGTTTTTGGGGTGGAAGAGGGATCCCAACTTATTGAGAGAATAAGAGGTTGTTCCTTCAGAGAAGCTTGTAAGACCTATGACATAGCTTTTCTCATTTAGATTTCCCCTTCTCCATGTCTACTAGTTGGATGAGCTTGAACACACAGGGTAGAAGGCTAAGTATAGGAATGGGGTTTCCCAGTGTGGACACAGGTTCATAGTTGGACCAAAGTTCCTCTTGCAGATGACTCATATTTTCCGTTAAGACTTCATCGGCCGAAGGTTACAACTAAGCACAGAGAAGACGGACGCAACACTGGCCAAGTGCTACAGTGTCACAAGTCTCTGAGATTTTAGCCACATACTTATTCAAAATCCAAAACTCAGTAGATGGCAACGTTTATTTCCAAAAAAAAAAAATAGCAAGGTATCAATAAAACAAAACAAAACGAAACAAAAACAGTAAGAAAAGAAAACACAACAAAAGAAAGCAAAGAAAACAAGCTAACAAACTAAACCAAGTTAGCATGCAAACAAACATGCTAACCAGAAACAAAGACAAGCGAGAAAGAAAACACTACTACTCCTATGCTAAATGGTCGGGGTTACGTGAAATGAAATTTCCATTGAAGGCACCGTAGGCATACCCGACCTACAATCATGAATATACAAGCGATTAAAACAGAAAAAAAAAACAGTATTATAACCGCCCAACACACATGCTTACCTCTTCTGTGACTATTGTTTTTCAACAAACCTCGGATGCCTCTTGCGAATGTGTGTTCTTCTACACCAATTTTATTAGCGAGTGTAAGGAAGGACTGAAGCTTGTTACCTACAAAACGACTCGCCAAGTAAGATTGTTCCAACCATTCGGTGATTCGATCATAAAATTCATCATGGTTGTTTTGAAAGATTCATGATCTTTGAGAAGATGGGTTCCTAATTCGAGAGAGGGGATCATGATGGGAATTTGATACAGATAGATAGACCTGGTCATTCTCTTCGATCATGTCAAGGTAGTGTGGGCCTGCCATAGCCATAAGCGCAGGGTGAAGTGCCTCACTTGCTTGATAGAAGTCTAAGAATAAAGATGTTACACGGTGAAGATAATAATGTGCAAAGCAACTTTCATTGGATGTAATGTTTGGAAAATAATGATAAACTGCATGATAGCCACCCAAGGTAGAAGAAAAATTAGACTAGTCAGTCGAGATGACAGATTCCGAGTTTGACATGAATAAAGAAAATATTTTAACAATCGTGCAAACGCTCTGAATGAGGGAACCAAGTTCATTGTCTGCTAGACATGATAGAACACCCACCTGCCATTGGTGAAAAAGTGCACAGACATCATGGTCATCACAAAAATGTACAAAGGATGCCAACATTGTGAATGTGTGAAACCAGTTGGGGTGTGGTACTGCTGTGAGGGGGTACCCGCTACGCAAATTTCTCAGCTTTGTAATCACTGCGAGGGGGTACTCGCTTCGAGACATGAGGTGTCTCATGATATACAAGAGTCCAGCAAGAAGGGAAATCAGGAAGTTCACTGTTTTGGGAGACATGAACTAATCGTTTCAGCTCTTGGCTCATGAAGTCGAGGTCCACAAATTGTTCAGGAATTTCGTGACATAGGTGACGGAAGCAGGTAGAAAAGTCCTCAACTGATTCACTAGGATTCATTCTTAAACAAGAGATTCTTTCATTGACATCTTGGTGGTCACACTCATTGAAGGCTTGATGAAGCTCCTTGAGGAAAGTGAGAAGGGAATGGACGGAAGTAGGTGGCAGGGTATGACACCACCGATTAGCATGACCTTCAAGGGTGAGGAAGAAGAGTACACAAGCAAGCTCATCACTATAGATTTAATGATATTCACATAAATTAATAAAATCATAAATTTGCTTGGTTACGGACGTTTTTTCCTCACCGTCAAACTTTAACAAGGACAAGTGATCGAGAAGCTCATCGAGGATTGATAGTTGACAAAGGGAGAAATGAGAGAAACACCCTGGGAGCACGAACTGTGTATGATTCATTGGGCAAGAGATTCAACCCAGATGTATAGGCTCATTTTGTCGTTTGGACCTCCTTTTAGCGCCAAAATGTTGACAGTGCTGGACCCACCAACGTTAGGGGATCTCCCCATTATGAAGTCCCAACTAGACCTCACACCGTTTGGTGTAGGAGTCATATCCAGTACGATGGCCTGATTTCCATTATCTTAAATGTTTGCTTCATCTCTTTCTTGTCAACACGGGAGAGTGGTCTGCTTTGTCTTTGAGTAGTGAGTTTCGCATGCCTAGTGATTTCTAGTGTTACTTGTGTCAATGGTTCTTTCACCGCGAAGGGAGAGGGTGAGAGTGAGTCCCAAGTCGATCGGGAGGAAGTCCCAACTTTGTTAGGAACACACAACACAACAGGACGTGAACACCTTCTGGAGGAGCAGTCCACATAGATACGACAGTCACAACAAACAAGGAAATATAACATGTACAACACACAACAGAGGATTCTTCGTGAGTGCAATAGTTGTTATAGCAAGTTTATGTGAAAGGTATGTCTGATGTCCGAGTAGGTAACTAACGCAGGCACGACAGCATTAACAACTCATACAACACATTTTCACTAATATATATGTATTCCAACAATTGAATGAGTTCAAGTGTTAAACATAGGTTAAATCAACATGCATTACAAGTGTTCAAGATTAATCTTACAACAATTACAACACGTGTGAAAACATGTTGCTCTATTAGCAGGCTTTTGAATTAAGCGAAAGTTCCAAGACACATCATTACACCATACATCACTAACTGTTGGGTTGTGTTATATTCTTTCCACGACTAAGCTACGTAGTGAACAGGGGGGTTAGAGGGGGGCGAGTAGCCCCCCTCTACGGGGTTTGGGGCAGCGGCCCGAGAATTATTTTTTTTTGGACCCTATATTAGGTTGGGCGAACCTACCTATGGTTTTCGGTCCATGGTTTTGGACGCGATTGTTTTTCGGTCCATGGTATTGGATGCTTCGGCATGTATAAATATGTATTGTAACATTGAAAGGAACATAATGAAAAATCAAGCTAGTAGTCCCAATTTTGGGATCCAGTGGGAAATCTCTGTGTATATGTGTTT
>APFE030694135.1:7113-48062 GCA_000404065.3 Pinus taeda
ATCCATAGCATTTTAGGAACTGCCCAATGACATGTTTCACTATGGAGCTCATGAGAATTCGTTCTAATCTTTGCTATATTAATTTTCTTCTTTGAGCTAGTTAAACTAGAGAGATACTTTTGATCTTCTAAGGTGGGGTTGATGACCTTCTTATAATAACTTAATTTTCTTTTAGCCGCTAAATCTTTCTCACACCACATTTTGTCTTTGGACTTAGAAGTAACAATATCTTTAATGTTATTTATGTTTTGCAATGCATCATTCTCGTTGATCTCCCAATAGTTTAACCAGGCCCTTGTGTCTTTATGCCACCCTTGTTTGAGCCTTAGGTGGTTTTGGCTTGAATTTAAAGCTAGCTTAGGAAGTCTATGATCGTCTATGTTATTGAGTTTGTGCTTGTACAATAGAAACCTAATCATAGCTAGGCTCTCAATAGCAGAAATACCTGCTTCTATAAGGAGAGTAGGATAGGGTGTATTACTTTTAATTTTCAGGTTATAAGTTATAAAACTCTTTTGGATTTGCTCATTCTTTCTCCGTAATTCTCTGGAGATGCTGCAACCCCAAACCTCACAGCCATATAAGATAACAGGAGTGACTAAAGTTTCAAAGAGGAACTTCTTTTTATCCCACATTACGAGGTTTGTTGTTTTACAATTATTTTCAGAACCAAAATAAGCTTTCCACCCCCCATTAATCCTTTTCTCAATGCTATGGTTCCAATTGAGCTTGTGATGAATATCAATTCCTAGGTACTTGTAAGAATACACTTCCTCCAAGTTATTATTGTCATACATAAAATTAGCGTAAGTGTCCTTCTTAGATTTAATAATCATAACTTTTGTTTTGTCAGTATTAACCGTCATACCCATGGTAGAGCAGAAATCCTTAAGAAGCCTGAGTTGCTTATCAAGATCAGACGGGCACATTGCCAAAAGAACAATATCAAGCATAGAGGAGAAGGATGATGACTATCCCAGCTAAGATCGTACCAGCACAACCTGCTTCCTCTAAATACCCTTCAAGCTTGTCGATGTAAATGCCAAATAGGGTAGGGGAGAGGGGGCAACCTTGTTTAACTCCAATATTACATTTAATATCTTTCGACCACCCCTCATTGCTTTTTAGCTTGGCAATTACATTCTCGTATAATCTTATAGCGGCAGCTCTCAACTCGAGAGGAACCTTTAGCTCTTCTAATCTATTCCAAAGGTTGTATCTAGGAACCGTATCGAAAGCCTTTCTAAAGTCCACAAAGCAACAAAATAAATTGGATTTATCATTACGACATTCCTCCACAATGATCCTAAGCGTAACGAGGTGGTTTTACTCATGCACCAATTTAATTAAAATTAATTTATTCTTATAAATTATAGGTAAAGGTAAGGTCCCTTATTTTTACTGGTTGGTTTGACCTGGGTCCCTAGTCAAATTTAACCATTACCCTTATTAGCTATTGGAGGCTCTGCTCATGCTATTTAATAGGCAAAGATGGATCTTATTTTTCAACTTGTCTTGACGATGAACCACACTTGTTGGTTCGAAATGCATCGACAAATGATTTATCTTGTGATTTACGCCGAAGAATTTCTCTTAAACTTGATATGGATCACAGAAGCCTCAATTCAGGAATATTATTTGTTAAATTGTTTAATATTTAGTTCGGAACTAAATTTAGTCCTAATGATGAACCACATTAGTTGGTTCAATCTGAAACACTGATATCTACATTTCTTGTTCATTTAATTTTTTTGTGTCCATTTGTTTTTGTATATTACTGGTTGTTTAAGTTTGAACATTACATAAAGCTTATGTATCACTACATCCTAGTCATATTAATGATAGTCCTATTAACCATAAAAATTGTGAAAAAAAAATATTTATAATTTTATTTTCATTATTATTTAATAATATTAAAATTAATTGCAATTTAAATAAAAATTTAACTATATAAAATTTTTTTTTATTATCTTTCAATTTAAAGGAAGATTTTGTTATAAAAACCATCATTTATCTGAAAGATAGTAAGAGTTTAGATTTTTAATAATTTTCAATTATTTATTAATAAAGTTTTATTTATTTATAATGAGAGTATTTTTTCTTTAAAAACAAATGATGATATTTTTTGTATATGGATTAAAGTATTAACAAATTTTAAGATTAAAATAATATTAAAACAAAAAATTGTAAACATCAAAAAATAATATTCAAAAAATCAATATTAATTTAAAAGTCGGATGAAGTGAATCACAACTACATATTTTTTTAAGAATTTTTAAAAAATTAAACATATTTTCAAGCTTCATATGGTATCTCTCCATAATTAAATTTTACATCCAATAAATACTCACTTTCATACTTATTTATAGTAAAAAATACATGTAAAATTAATACATATTAAATATCAATTCCAATTCCATATCTACCAATAGTCATTTAAATAAATAAAACCAAAAATACTATTAAAAATTTATTTTTTTAATATATTTAAACATTAAAAATAATTTTATTTTAATATTAATATTAAATTTTTCTTGACAAACCAATCTAATGAAAATACATTTTAACCCTTATTCAGGTCAAGTAATACTACCAAAACTATATGTATATTTAAGGTTTGTTTAATATTATGCTTCAATTCTACACACTCACATATATGAGTTTTCTGCAAGGAAATTGTGACCATGTAGTTGCTGCCCATAAATCAGAAGTGTTCCTCATATACATCATCAATATCTCTACCCTTTATGTTGTCTTTGACTTGGCTTATTAATGTCGTTTTGTCAATTGTTTCATGTTTTAGAGAAAATCCAAAAATATAACATACAGTGTCTCTTACCATTCTTTTTATCTAAAGTTAGCAATCAAAATATAGTCAGTTCTATATATATGATTCGATTACCCTAAAATACATTGAATTCAAAAATTCTTTTTATCTAAAGTTAGGAATCAAAATATAGTGAGTTTTATATATATCATTCGATTCCCCTAAAATACATTCAATTCAAAAAATCTTTTTATCTAAAGTTAGGAATCAAAATATAGTGAGCTTTATATATATGATTCGATTACCCTAAAATACATTCAATTCAAACATTGAGTAACCTTGTTCCATAGCCAATTAAGGAAAATTAGAATCCACCTAGGACGTGGGTCCAATATTGGGTAACTACTTTCTCTGGGTTTGTTTTCTGCATTTTCACTGGCGTCATCTTCAGCAGATATGAGGGCAGGCATAATTTGATCGTCTTTGTTTTCTCCGCTTTCACCGGCTTCATCTTCCAAGGTTATGACAGAGGGGATAATTTGATTGTCTTCGTTTTCTCCATTTTGCCTGGCTTCATCCGAAGTCTGTGCTTCAGCATATACACTCCGATTGAATCTAGCAGAGTTCCACATCTGCCCTGGAAACCATTAATCGTCCCTCCCTCTTGTGTCTCAAAAGGAGTTCCCTCTTCCTGCCCGCACGGTCCATATGTTCCTTTGTTCGTATGAAACGTCAAAGATTTGATCACAACCCAACTCTCCGGCCAAGCTTTGTAACTTCCAAAATGACCGCTGACTTCGGTTAAGATTTCGTCTGGGTACTTTAATCTGTACTGCTTGCAGTCACAGGTCAACAAACAACCAATCCATGTCAATACTAATTTCCTGTCTTTTTAACAAATGCAACACATCTAGCTTGAAGCCGTGTTGATCTAATTGAGAGTGCTGTGACTTACCTCTATTTTATCGCCCACTGCACCCCAATGCGGAGGGCCGGCTACACCTCCAAGCACATCGCCCTGATGATATATACGCCTCGAGCTTACATTGCTAACATAACACATTTGAAGTGAAATTAACGAATACTGGTTTGCTGTCACGATAATCCGTGTAACTCCTGAATAGGGTCCTTCATTCCATTCACCTCCGCCGGTGCCGCCGTATTTCCGAGACACGTAAAGGTGCTGTTGTCAAGGCAGCGTTAAATTTTATTGAAGAACAAAATCATATTGAAAAAAAGAGGAACTTGAATAGTATTCCATTTTGATTCTTCCTTTCTTATTTATAGCAGAGGGGCTCATTCATCATCTTTGATCATTTCTTGGTGCTAACCATAATATCTAATTCCATTTACAGCTCTATAATATGATTGATTGACTATCTACAGCTCTATAATATGACTGACTGACTATCTAACCGCACTAAAGGTTTGGGACCTGCCTTTCCTTTCTGGTTTATACCAGAGGGGGTCATTCCCCTCCCTTTTCATTCACCCTCGAATTATTTTCGCTGATCATGATATCTAATTCGATCTACAGTTATATATTATGATTGAGGGTTGAATATCACAATTAGATCTTTTTAATATAAAAAAAATATACTCCCTAAATTTATATAGTCAAAACTTTTTCTATATTAAATCGATTCGAATTCAAATTCGATCTTTGGTAACTATGGTTTCCTGCAACAACTCACCTGAACCGGCATGATATTCGGAATCTCTTCCAACACTCGTTGAACAACCTTCTCCACCAGCTCACCCTCGTCACTGCATATTCACAACACGTTAAATAAACGGAGTTAGAAACGAGTACACATATTAACACAATTGAGCTGTGCATAGAAGTTTGTTACGTATGGAGATTTCTTACCCGTTACACGTCTCCTGGAGATCTAATCCACTTATGTCTGCAACTCGAGAAAGAGCACCTCTCCACTTTTGAAGAGTGGTGGAGTTGTGTCGCGACTCCAGTTTACGCAGGCCCATATAATACACTCCATCTAATTTGCTCTGCGTCCTCCGAAGATCAGCGGGCTGGACATGGTAAAAAACAGGAATAATTGGAGCCCCAGACTCCAACATGTAAAAGAGCTCATTAAGGCACCACTCTGACTCTGCATATCCACGGGAGAAAATCGCCACATGAACGGAGGCGGTTCTAATAGCCTCTTTTATTTGAGATGGAAAGTCATTCCCAACTCGCAACTCCGGCTTGTCTAAAAAGACTCTCAGTCCAGGATGTGCAGAACGGAGGCGATGGTACAGATGACTGGCCAATGTTTTCTTAACATCAACACCGCGATGATTGATGAATATGTGGTAAAAGTCGTTGGGAGATGCAATGGTAATGGAATGAATAAAGTTCTAACAAAGATGAGATGAAGAAGAGATGCTGCGCGATAGTTTGGCAGAAGTGAATTAAACTGCGTATTTTCCAGGATAGCAATAGGCGTTTGCTACTCTCCTCTCCCATATTTTTTTATATGCAATTATTTTGCTTTCATCGAGAAACAATCTGTCGCCTTGCAATCTGTGACCTGGTAGTCTTTATTATTTAATTAACTGTAAACTGAAATAGCAATTATCATTAATTTTTTTTGTTTCTCAAGCGCATGCGCGTCTATGTCGTGTGGTTAGTGAGTACTGTCCCTCGTCTTTGCTATGACATGTTTTTCTCCTACACTGTAATTCAAGTAATTCTCATGTCTGAATATTGTGAGATATGATAAATTGTGTTAACTCCAAGTTGTATAAATAGCGAGAACGTTCCTCAGCAAAGTTTCCACCCACTTGAGGTTAGAGGGAGGTAGTTTAGAGGGAGGTCTTAATGTTGGAACTACTACACACCTACATGCATATGCAGATTCTTAGTTAGAGCATGGGACTACATACAAGATTTCTTTTGCATGATTTACTCCTTGCTACTCCTTTAACTCTATAACTTGTTAGTTCTTCTGACTGATTTACTCCGTGATTTGCTAGTTCTTTCACTCCGCAACTGCCTAGTTATCTTCGGAACTTGTTGTAGGTGTTGAGTCTTCTCATTGATCACCACTATGGTGCATTACCTTGGGATCTTCACCCACTAATGCTATATCATTAACATTGTAACCTATTTTCTAATGAATCATTATTTTCTTCTTTCGATTTTCTTTTAGTGTTTTTTCTCTCCAAAGCTGCGTGTTCAAACTTTACTAGCTAGATTCATCTCTGCAGGTTTTCTAACACATTTACATGGTATCAAAGCCCACGGGTTGCTATATAAAAAGGGCAACAATACTTTATTTTGCAGGTATTACAGCTTGGAGATTAAAGATCGAAAGAAAAATGGAGTTTCCCAAAGCATCGATCCTAACACCGTACAACTATCATGAATGGAAGGACCAAATAGCTCGATACCTTCGTCATAAAGGGTTGTACAGGATTACCATGGCTATAGAAGTGGAACCCACTTCAGCCATAGAGAAATCCAAGTAACTCAACCATATGGATGAGGCGCACAGATCCATAGGCATGTGCATCTCTCCAAAGTTGTAGTTTCATCTATCTACCTGCAATACTTCCAATGAGATTAGGAAAAAGGTTGAAGATCTCTACAGGAAACAGGATGAGATGAAAGGACATTTTGAAGTGGAGCTACTATCATTGGATCCACGGAATTATGACAGAATTCAAAACTTCTTCACCAAATATAATGATCTATTGCTGCAACTCAAAGGTTGTGGAATTGACAAATCCAAGGAGGAGAGTTGCCAGGTTCTCTCTATTATGTCAAAGCTCGAACCGGAATACTCCGTCTTTGTGTCTACATTTCATTCAGTAACGTTCGCAACATGTAAATCCTACACTATGCCTTCTCTCAAAGAATTTATGGAGTCCCTTATTTTTTAGCAAGATAAACTCATTGGCATGGGGAAAATCAAACCTCCAAAAGCGCATGCACTTGCTGCGCATGATGGCAGTGATAATAAAAATCATAGATCTAATTCAAATTAGAGAAAGCAGCAAAAAGACAAGGGAAAAGCACATTCCCATCCAAAGAAGGAAGGGTACACCAAGCCCTTCAATGACTCCTCCGGCTCGAGAAATGAGAAAGGGAAGAAAGGAAACAGATGCACCTACTCTCAAAGAGTATTCCATCCAGAATCCTCTTGCATGAAGAAACAAATTGACCAAATGGCAGAAATCCTTCAGAAGCACAACCTGGGGACCACATCCCTCAGGGTGCCAAGAAGAAAACTGAGGATCCACCACACGGGAAATGTAACAATTTTCATGCTTTAGTTGCAATTAATTCTTCTGCCGATGCATGGATTATAGATTCTGGTGCATCACATCATATGGATGCTGCAAAGGAAGTCTATTCCTCTTTGGATGCATGCAAAGGACCTCCCATCCTCATGGGAGATGACTCACCTATTGAGGTCACCAGAAAAGGTAGAGTGGAACTTTTACACGGAAGCTTTGAAGATGTGCTTCATGTTCCAAAACTTTTGGTAAACCTACTTTCAGTTTATCCAATCACTCATTCCGGCACTGGAAAGAGAGTGGAATGCACTCCAAATGCAGTGAACATATATGATCTACATAGCAGCTCCAAAATTGCAACTGGTGAGGTAAACAATGGAGCCAGACTGTATACATTTTCTGAATTTATTGAATCTGAATGCTCATTATTGCTTACACATGCTGATGATAGTAGTAGGCTTTGGCACAAGAGGTTTGGTCACTTAAATTACAGGTATATGCAGCAGCTAAGAAAGAATGAGATGGTGGAAAGCTTGCCAAATATCAGTTTCTCCAAAAGAGTTTGTGAAGGGTGTGTCCTTGGCAAACATCCCAGAGAAAAGTTTGACACCGGCAAGACTCACAGAGCATCCTCTCCTCTAGATCTGATCCATAGTGATCTCATGGCGCCTTTTCCTTATCCTTCCATCAACAAAGCAAGGTATGTGCTTACATTTATTGATGATTTCTCACGGTATACTTGGGTGTATCTTTTCAGGGCCAAATCTGAAGTTTTTGCGCAGTTTGAAAATTTCAAAGCACTAGTTGAGACACAGTTAGAAAGAAAGATCAAAGCCCTCCATACAGAAAATGGGGGGAATATGTTAACACTGCACTTCAAAACCTTTGCCTTCAGTTCGGCATACAGTTGCAGTACACAGTTCCATACACTTTGCAGCAGAACAGAGTTGCTGAGAGAAAGAACTGATCTCTCAAAGAGATGGCTTCTTGCATGTTGCATGCTAACTCACTGCATCATAAGCTATGCGCTGAAGCACTTAATTGTGCTAACTACATCCAGAGCAGATCTCCTCATAGGTTGGTCAAGGATCACACCCCCTTTGAGGCTTGGAGCGGCACTAAACCAGAGGTCACCCACTTCCATGTTTTCGGCTCCCGAGCATGGGCCAGGATCCCCTCTGAAAATAGGAAAGCTCTTGATCCACATAGCATTGAGTGCATCTTTGTTGGATACCCTGATGGTGTGAAGGGATACCGACTCCTGATTCCCTCTACAGACAAGCTCATCATTGAGTGAAGTGTCAAATTTGAGGAAAGTCTCTCGCATGCACCTCAATCGCCGCATGCAGACACCTTTTATCTACCTCATGTCCGAGATAATGACTCAGTACACTCAGATGCAGATTCAGAGCATGCAGATGCTGAGGTAGAGCATGCAGATGCAGAGATAGAGTCTTCATATACAAATCTAGTGCATGCATATGATGATCCACATCCAAGCCCAGATCGGGCTTCCAATAGTGAATATTCCCCTGTTATAAATCAGAGAACAAGGAGCTTATGTGAGATATATGCACAAGACCAACCAGCTGCTAGAAATGGTCTTGTGGGGGATAATTCTAATCTGCAGAGGACTAGCTCAGAGTTTATTAAGCCTCCTCTTGTCCTCACTGCCACTGAACCATCGTCATCCTGGCATTGTCACTTGGATCAGTCTTTTGATCCACATTGTTATGCTAAGGCCGCTACATCCATCTTGGGAGTCCGCCATGGAGAAGGAGTATAACTCCCTCCTCGAGAACCAGACTTGGGATCTAGTCCCCATTCCTTCAAGAAGGAAACTTGTCCGATGCAAATGGTCTACAGGACCAAGAGTGCTGCAGATGGAAAAATCACCAGACGGAAAGCAAGGATAGTAGCCAAAGGCTTCCAACAAGTGCATGGCATTGATTATGATGAGACCTTTTCTCCAGTAGCAAAGATGGATTCCATACGCCTTACACTTGCCATTGCAGCTGCCGAGGGATGGGAAGTACATCAGATGGATGTGAAGAATGCCTATCTTCATGGAGACCTATTAGAGGATATTTACATGGAGCAGCCACATGGTTTCATTCAAGATTCATCTTTGGTTTGCAGACTGAAGAAATCTCTCTATGGCCTTAAGCAGGCCCCGAGAGCTTGGTATGCAAAGATGGATTCTTTTCTCTTATCAGAAAACTTTGAAAGATGTAAGTCTGATCCAAATGTTTACATGCTTAGGACACATGATTCTCTTCTTATCTTAGTTTTGTATGGGGATGATCTCCTAATCACTGGAAGCTCGGCTTCAGCCATTGCTACAGTCAAGAGGGCCTTGCATGATAGGTTCTTGATGACGGACATGGGTCCATTATATTTCTTTCTTGGTCTTGAGATCAGCCAGGATGCCACAAGCATCAAAGTGTCTCAGGCTAAGTATGCACGGGATCTCCTCGAGAGATTTCGCATGACTGACTACAAGCCAACACTGACTCCTTTTCTATCTAGGGTCCGCCTTGAGGATGGAGGTGACACTCCATTAGTTGACAGCACTCTCTACTGACAGCTAGTGGGGAGCTTATTGTACCTCACCCACTCTAGACCAGATCTCTCATATACCGTAGGGGCAGTTTCTAGATACATGCAAGAGCCACATGAGCTACATTAGAATGCTGCCAACGCATCCTCCAATATGTGCAGGGCACCATCACCTTCGGGATTCACTATGCAGCGGGCACTGCATTGAATCTCCTTGGCTTCACAGATTCTGATTGGGCGGGAGACAACATCGATTGTAAGTCCACCTCCGAATATTCACTTAGTCTAGGATCTGGCCCTATCTGTTGGTCAAGAAAGAAGCAAGCTGCTATTTCTCTCTCTTCAGCTGAGGCTAAGTACATAGGAGTAGTCAACATCACCATTCAGGCTCTGTGGCTACAACACTTCCTCACTGAGTTGGGCGTCTAGTTCCACCGGCCTATTGTCATCTGGTGTGACAACCAGAGTACTCTCAAATTTTGCAAGGATCCAGTACAGCGGCAGCGGACGAAGCACATAGAGATCCATATGCACTACATCAGAGACTTAGTACATGATCGGGTCATTGATTTGCAACTTTGTCCCTCAGCAGAAGAGACTGCAGACATCTTCACGAAGACATTCACTGAGAAGAAGTTTCGCTCTCTGCGCGATCGTCTTGGAGTGAAGGACACAGTTGCTTAGCAATTGTCTTTTCTTCCTCTTCTCTTTTGATTACAGTGTATTTTGGGGGGGGGTGTTTTCCCATGATTTTTTCCCTCTTTCCTCAATTTTAGTACAAGTTGCACTGTATTTTGGGTGAGCTTTGGCCTTAGTTGCGAGGGCCCATTTTCTATTTTTCCCCATAGTGGTGTTCAAGGGGGGTGTTGGAACTACTACACACCTACATGCGGACTCTTAGTTAGAGCATGGGACTACATGCAATATTCCTTTTGCATGATCTACTCCTTGATTTGCTCCTTCTTTAACTCTGCAACTGGTTAGTTCTTCTGCATGATTTACTCCCTGATTTGCTCCTTCTTTCACTCTACAACTGGCTAGTTATCTCCGGAACTTGTTGTAGGTGTTGAGTCTTCTCATTGATCACCACTATGGTGCATTACCTTGGGATATTCACCCAGTAATGCTATATCCTGAGCATTGTAACCTATTTTCTAATGAATCATTCTTTTCTTCTTTCGATTTTCTTTTAGTGTTTTTGCTCTGTAAAGCTATGTTTTCAACCTTTACTAGTAGATTCATCTGTGCAGGTTTTCTAACACATTTACACTTAATCACCTTGCCTCTCTTCTCTGTAGCATCTCTGTAATCATTCCATCACATGTTTGAAGAGAAGCCAACTGATAGCTGACTGCCTTACAATTATTTCTCCTCTTAGGCTTTGACTAAGAATGGAATTACAACATCTAAGATTCTCTTACATCCACCCCCTTCACGTGTTTGATCATTCAATTTTATGGCCCGCATATGATGGGGAAGGAGGCACCACTGCCAGAGGACGTGCGGCCACATGTCCCCGAGCGATGTGTAGTGCATGATACCATTCATGAGCATAATGGTCTCGAGTAGGTTTCAGCTCTAGTTCATGATGTGAGGAGTTTGTGGCATGAGAGCTCATGACTCAACACGAATGATGAAGGTAATTAGTGCCATCAATTCAGTACAAATGGTAGGTATGCAGTGTTATCCAATCTCGCTCTTCAATGGATTAGCTATTCATTTTTCCTAGTCTCCTATTTCCTTTTTGGATCATTGTGACTATTTCTTTGGTTCTCTAGTTCTTTTCAATATGTTTTGGCTCCATCTAGTTCATTTCAATCGTTTTCGCTCCATGTTGCGAGAAGGCTTCAATGTGTCAATCTAAGGCGACACTAGCGGGTTATGATGTCGTGGAATCTTTTAATCGCTCCTTCCCTCTTACAATCAATCATCATTTTCAAGTGTTGAATGACGAGGTCAAGAGGGAAAGGACATGTCATCCCCGGGAGGAAATTGATTTCATGGTTAGATATCTTTGTTTAGTACTTACATAACCTAAAGAGTTGGTATCTTTCATGGTTTTCATTTTATGTTTTAAGTAAATTTGTGAGTGTCCACTTTTCTTTATCAAAAAATTCACTTTCAGTTACTTTTTGCATTTCAACCTTATTTTTCAAGCCTCTCATTTTAAGTTTTAAGAAAATTTGTGAGTGTCAACCTCTCTTTATCAAAAAAACTCTCTTTCAACTACTTTTTGTATTTCAACCTTCATTAATCTAGGCCTTTTAAGCAAATTTATGAATATCAACCTCCCCTTATCAAACTCTTTTTCAACTACTTTTTGCATTTCAAAATTCATTAATCTCCTTCCCAGAGTATTTTTTTTTTTTTTCTAAACTAGCTAAACGAATCAAGGCTTATTTCAACATGAAGCCTTGTGAAAAGCTAAATAAAATGGTTATGTTAAACAGGGTAATTGTGAAAATTTTGCTTTAAAGAAAGGAAAGGTAAATAGGAGAACAATAGGGGAGCACAACAATAATGTTGCAGGAGACCATGAAGGTTAAATAATCTTTTCTTTGATATATATAGGTTAATTGTGAAAATTTTGCTTTAAACAATGAAAAGGTGAATGGGAGCACAACAACAATGTCGCAGGTGTCCATGAAGGTTAAATAATCTTTTCTCTAATCTAGAAAGAAAAGGTAGGCTTGAGAGGGTGGTGATTTGGATATTCAATATAGAAAAATTAATAATTGATTTTACTTTATAATTATTTTAATATATAAAATTAATAGTTAATAGAAAATTATATCTATTTTTTATAAAAATAAAAAATATATGTTTATATAAAAAATGAAATGATATATTGAATTTATATAAATTTAGTTTTAAATATTTAATAAATATGTTAAATATTATAAATATTACGAGTAATATTGTTCTATAAATATTCAATAGATAAATTCTTCAATCATCCTAAAATTAAATTATATCTGGCATAAAATACTATTATTTCTTATAATATAAAACATTTCAGTTATTGAAAAACTTATACTGAAACATTTGATAGAAAAATATAAAGACATAGGAGAATTTCAAGATTTAAATAAACGTGGGCATGATGTGGGGACTGCACACGCACTGTTCTCCAAATCCTCTACAGAACTTTGGGAATTCGAATTGGGGCAGCGGCTTAATCTTCTTAATGTCGATCCACACACACCCCATTGCATGTCTGTCAACACAACGTAGAAGAGGGGGGCAGGGAAATATAAGTGGCCGTGACAAATACCCATTCAGAATAAATGGAATGCAAAAGGAGAAAGTGCATGCCTTTCATATAAGCCACAATCTCAAAACCTAGCATCAGGATGGCAAATAATAGAAACCCTCTAATGACCTTACACAATTTACTTTTCCCTGGTTTGTTCTCATCTGTCACATGATTTTGATTCTTGCTCAAAGTGATAAATGGTACATGGATATGGTATTTTTGAAGTCTTATGTGGTAAGGCTCAATGCTTTCATGAACTCAAGCTTGGGTTTGAACTGCTTCTCAACAATGGCACAAAGAAAATATGGGTTTCTTTTTATGACCTTTAACTGTTGTTATGTGCATCCTAAATCCCTCAAGAACCGAACCACTTGTTGGGTTGTATAAGTGGATCTATTTTTGAATAAGGATGGCCTTCTTTTGAGGATTGTTATGAGCTCGGACT
Organism: Pinus taeda; assembly: GCA_000404065.3. Lineage (NCBI taxonomy): Eukaryota > Viridiplantae > Streptophyta > Pinopsida > Pinales > Pinaceae > Pinus > Pinus taeda. Next base: position 20,389 of record APFE030694135.1, read on the forward strand.
GGCACAACCCACATTCATTGAGTAAGAAATATGACACCAATGTACTCTTGTTCCAGGTAGCCTATGGACCTGTTCTTAACGGTAGTAGATGTAGAAGACTCTGACAGTTTCAACAAAATAATCTGTCGAAATGGTGGGCATACTGTTACAACAGATGCTGCTACCGAACAGTAAAAAGGAGATGTGAAGCATGAATTAGGGATCAAAAGCCTCGCATATATAGAAAATGTGTTGATCTCACAATGCAGAGGCCGCCTGGAGTTTGTAATATTTGATCTGTGAATGTCTAGATGAGATAATCCAGGTGCGCACTCAATCAATAACTCCCCTGCCCTACTCTCCTTTGTCCTTCTCTTTCCAAACCATAACCCTACGTGCACTCAATCATTAATTTCCCTTCCCTACTCTCCTTTGTCCTTCTCTTTCCAAACCAAAACCATACACCACTAAGTTTGAACTCTCTTCTAGACCGGTTCAGTCCATTCATATTTCTAGGCATTACAAACTTTCTTGTGTACCAATTCAGTCCATTCATAATTCTAGGCATTAAATTTTTTTATAGAGGTATTATGAATTTTGACGGTTGAAATTTGAAATTAAACATCATTTTGACAGGTTATAAGTGTATAACACATGTCAAAGTTGACGTGGAAATTTTTACAATGGCCGTCAAATACGCCTTGGAACATGAAATACGTCCTACAGGATGTCAAATTCCAAGCCTAGTTGGAATTCAAACAAGTGTTGAATGATGAGGTCAGGAGGGAAAGGACATGTCATCCTCACGAGGAAATTGATTTCATGGTTAGATATCTTGTTTAGTACTTAGCATAACCCAAAGAGTTGGAACTCAAACAATGTTTGGCATAACCCAAAGAGCTGAAACTCAAACAATGTTTAAATTCCTTTACTTGGAACATATTGAAAGTAATGCATCCATGTGTTGCAATGGCTTGTCATTGAGAGTTCCCAAACATCAATCTAGAAGTTGTTGTTTCCTATGTATGAGTTGTAGTAGTGATCTAGATGTGTCAAAGTAAGTGATTTATGTCTTATATATTTGTAACTGTTGTGATCAATAAAGATATCAAAAAGTGTGTTCGAGTTTGTGTGTAATTCCTAACTCATCTCTCTTTATTTTCTAACTTGGTATCAGAGCCATAAGGCTGCTGCATCCAACGTACAATACATCATTTATGCACTCATGTTTTCACAACTCATGGTGTATATATAGAGGCATTGCATACAGTGGATTTCTTAGTTTATGACGTTCTAAGGGCTACTATAAGTCAACATTTACACGCAATATTTAATAATCTCAGGCTTTTCATTCTCAATGGTTTCATGGCCGAGGAGCTTTAAGTCTTTCTTGTTTTGGAGAGTCCAACTCCAGTCACATGTTGCAGAGTGTGTCATCGTCCCTCTCAAAAGAAATTGTTGGTCTCCTCGCAGCTTGAAGTTTTGTAGCATGGAATTGGGATCTTGGTTCAAGACTTTTGGAAGCTTCAAGATTTTGTTGTCATCACAGCCTTGTTTTGTGGCTAGTATATTTTCAATTTGAAATTTCAAGATTGGTAAAAGATTGCAGGAGCTTTGTGAAAAGAAAGAAACAAATGAATTTCATAAAGATGTTCTTCAATTGCAGTCAGTGTTATCCATTTTGCAAGCAGACAATGCAACTCTTAAGAATAGGTTGCAAATTCAGTAGCTGAGAAAATACATAAGGTTGACAATTTGGAATAAGCCATGGGAAAATATCTCCAAATGCATGCAGATGAATTGCAAGAGAAGGTTAATCTCCTTGATTACTTGCGGGAGGAAGTTGAGTCTTTTTTAAACTCAAATTTGAACTAGAAGAGAAAAGAAATCAACACATTATGGAGATTGATTGTTTAGATGAAACAATGGTGGAACAAAATCATTTTTTGAAGAAATATCATGATGCATTGTTACAACCACTAATTGAGAAATATGAGGCTATTCAAAAGCTACAGGATTCTAAGAAGGAACTTGAATTGAAAGTTAGTTGTCTTCAAAAATCTAAGATGGGGACGGTTGATGTTGAGCTTCCAAACTCTCCTTCTTCCACAATTATGATGTTGATTGTCATATGGCTAATGTAGATGATCATGAATCATCACATGATATTGTTGCACCCAATTTTGAAAAGAATAATACTGGTATGGGATCCTGATTACTAAGTAAAATGGGATATACTGGAGGAGGACTTGCGAAGAATGGGAAAGGAATTGTTTCACCTATTAACCTTGTAGTTCAAAAATCAAGAGAAGGTTTGGATATGATCCTATTGTTGCCTCATCTCGTACATCCAATTGTGAGATTCTTGAAGAAAATTCTCCTAATAAACATATTGATTACCTGGATGCTAATGTCATTCCAAATGACAATGTTGCTGCACCGAACTTTGAGCCTAAAAAAACAAATATGGATGCCTCTCCACATCCTCATCAAAGGAAATCATCTAGGCCCCAACATTCTTGGTTAATCAGTAGTCCAACATTCAGATCGATTCAAAAGATATGTGAAAGAATGAATTATGGACCAGTGCCAACCATCGGGATCAACAGTGGATGGATCAGTGAATAGTCGTCGCATCATTTGAACCAATGCTTGAAGACTCCATATCGTCATGTTGCATGAGTTGCTCATTATCGATTTCCATTGTTCCCTCAGTTGTGTTTCGGGGGAGATTTGTTGGCAATGGAGACTGTTGATTCTTGCTTCTTCCACATTTGTGTTTTAGTGGGGGTAGTTAGATGGTGACAAATACTGTTGTCATTGCTTTGTTGATAGTTGTCATCTTTTGTGTTTGATCAATGTGATGGTGAAGGTGTTCAAACAAATTTAGGAGTGTTTTTGTACGACGTGTGAGACAAGATGTCATATTTACATGCCTCATTTATTGTTTCTTAGTTGATGGTATTGATTCTGTTTGAAGCCTTGTCCTGGTTCTTTAATGTCTCCTATTTTATCTGAAGCTTTTTGGCAGAAGTTGATAGTTTTTTTTCACCCTTATGCCTTTGCAACAATCCTACTTTAGAGATTGACCAAGCTCATTGAGGTTTCATGGATATCATCTTTAGAATTATTGTACTTCAACATTTCATACTTCTTGATTGAAGCAAGCTTGTGTTCTTTCCATTTAGTGGATCGTTATGGGATCTACAATTCTAGCTCCCATGATATTTGAGCACTAGCATCTTTTTTTTTTTTTTTGGTGGGCGGGGGGGGGGCGAGGGTGGGTGGCGTAGGGGGCCAGAGGGGGGGGGGTTTTCCTACGGGTTTTTCTCTCTTTCTCTTCTTATGAGAGTTTGTACATGGGTACGTGATTAGGTCATGTTGCTAGCACCCATTCTATGTTTTCTTTTTTCTTGATCTCCCTATGTTTTGCTTAACAGGGATCCTAGAGTTGGTTTTTCCAACACTTCATTTCCCTATGAGCCAAGTATGGTGAGTTGTAAGCTCACATAGGAAATTACATATGTCCAGTTTTCATAGTTATTCTTATCCGACATTGGGCTTCCTCCATTGATATATAATGGAGGTCTTCTATGTTCTTTTATCATAATTTTGTGAGTAATTCAATTCTCTTACAACAAGAATGGATCTATGTAGCAGATTTAACCAGAAGCTTGTCCACAACATATCCATTGAGAGCCAAGAATAAGAACATATCACACATAATAGGAAGTGGTTTGAAATTTGGAGTATGAGTTGTCATGGATCTGCTCGAAAGTAATGCGATGGATGGTGACTCATTGAGGTGAATGTTGGGAAAAATATTGAGAGGGGGGGTGAATCAGTATTTACACTTTCATAATGATGATTTTCTTTTTCAAACTATATATGATATTTTACAAAAGCCAATCAGCGTATGTCCTCACCTTTAAAGAATGAAACCAAAGTATAGATAATGAACTTTGATAAACAACTAATTATTTGTCTTAAATCATACTGTGATGTATTAAGTAGTAAACAAATGTAGTAAGAACAGAATAAATCAACACACATGAACACCAGGATTTTTTAGGCGGAAACCCAATGTGGGAAAAAACCACCATTGTTGTCCTCTCAATCTTCAATCTTCTTATTATAAAAGTGTTTACAAGTTTTTTACTGGTGCAGATTTTTTCCAATACGCAGGCCTCTACCTGCTAAAGGCTACAACCTTCTCTCATTCTCCAGCTTCTGATGGAAGGGAGATAAAACCCCCTAGCTCTTGTACTAGCTTATATGTTTAAGAGTACGTATGTGCCAGCCTACAGAAGGCACCACCTTCACTCTTTCTCAAGGGACCATGTTTCATAAATTTTTAGACTAGGTACTCCTGGTACACAACAATACAATATGTAGGCCACGTTTCATAAAAATTTCATATTGGACCCATAAACAACATTGAAGCTCAAAATCAATCACCACTACAATACAACCATCAAATCACCAATTAGTCAATATGAACAATCAGATCATTGTCACCAGAACACAGAGTTGAACCCAAAACATTGCATCAACAACTAGAATCAACTGCAACCTCAAAATTCATATGTCAGAATGTATACGCTACTTCAGTGACTCTAACCTACATGTATACGAGAATTCCTTTAACCCAACCTACATATACCTCTAAAGATACTAACTCATAAAACCTCTGAACCAAAAACAATATCAACCAGTAAAAAATTTTGAATATCTACTGTCAAGTTATAGAGTTCTAAACATATCGCAGCAAAGATCACCCTTCTCACTCAATCAATCAATAAGCTAGACTCAATATCCTTATACAATCATATATACTTTCAGATCTTATGAAGCAATCATTGACAAGCAACAGTAAAACAACAACACTGATAAGATAGATCAGTCATCTCTAAACAACAAGCTTTTCTTCTACATACACAACTTGGAAGAGACGAACCAACATGTATATGTGCCTTCACCAAGGCGAACAAGCGTATATATCTACAAATACTAACTTATAACTTCACAATTATTCCAAACTTCAGACATACCCATATCATAACATTTAAAGGATAAAACATGTGTTAGCATCCAGATCTAGCCCATCCATTATCAGATCATACAATGATAAGTCATTTCAGGTCTCATGATCTTGATCCAACATTGTATCCAATGGTGCACAAGATATCTCAGATCATATCATAACCATAGCCTTTACAACGTAAAATATACTTCAGATAGATGTATTCATGAAAAACCCTTTCACTTCCACTCCTAGCCCTTTGATCTTCTCCTCCTTATATACTTAGAGCCTTTTCCAATACCTCGGACCAAAACAACACTTAAAACCTATGACACTCTTAGACGGGATCAAATAATCGTTACTCTGCTCAATATTATGCTTTAATACCATGGTATGGACCCTTGGTATTCATTAATCTTAATTTTCCATCCCATATGCGCTTTTCCTCTTGTAAAATTGTGTGTATACGTATATGCTTCTTTTGTTCTGTGAACCCGCTTGTATACGCTACTTAGACTAGGTGAACCAACGTATACCACTTAATGCAACTTAAAACATTATTTTCCTTCAATTGCGTGATTATGTTCTGAAATCCTTTGTCCTATCATCCTATTCTTTTGTGCCATTACTCTGTTACTTCTGAATAGACATGTTACAATGAGAGTTTCCCTTTATCAATTCTGAACTAACTTGTGAATGGGTTTCCATCAAGGACAACACATGTACCATAATATCAACAATCTCCCCCTTTGGACTTGATGGAAACCATGTTGGTGTTGATCACTTCAAACTGTAGAACCTGTTAGATATATCAAGAAACACCAAGATACTCTCCCCCTTTGACATCAATTGCAAAGGGGGGACCAAAATATTCTCCCCTTTAGTACATTTTGAGATGCACTATACTGTTCTGCTCCCCCTGAACACATGCAGAGTTTGCAGAAATAATTTTCAAAAGAATAACATGACTCTATAACTAAACTATGTGAGTATGACCTTCCTATCACCAATGACTCATACATACATCAATCACCCAACCAAGTGGGGATATACCAAACATTCACACATGTCTGAAAAAATTCAATTATTACATCATCCTTCCCATGCATAGTGGGGGTAAAAAGTACGTCATATGTCCAAAAGGACTCATTCATAATAGACTATGATAGAAGGAGAGACATTATTACACCATAGGTCTTTACATGACCTTTACAACAAATGATATGGTTATTAATGTTTTGCAATGCCACATTCTTGTCGATCTCCCAATGGTTTAACCTGGCCCTGGTGTCTTTATACCAACCTCGTTTGAGCCTTAGGTGGTTTTCGCTGGAATTTAAAGCTAGCTTAGGAAGTCTATGGTCTCCTATGTTATTGAGTTTGTGCTTGTACAACAGAGGCCTAGTCATAGCTAGGCTCTCGATAGGGGAAAGACCCACTTCTATAAGGAGAATAGGATAGGGTGTATTGCTTTTAATTTTGAGGTTATACGTTACAAAACGCTTATGGATTTGTTCAATCTTTCTCCAGGATTCTCTAGAGATGCTACAACCCCAAACCTCACGTCCATATAAGATAACCGGAGTGACTAAAGTTTCAAAGAGGAACTTCTTTCTATCCCACATTACAAGGTTTGTCGTTTTACGATTATTTTCAAGACCAAAATAAGCTTTTCATCCCCCATTAATCCTTTTCTCAATGTTATAGTTCCAGTTGAGCTTGTGATGAATATCAATTCCTAGGTACTTGTAGGAAGACACTTCCTCCAAGTCACTGTTGTCATACATAAAATTAGCGTAAGTGTCCTTCTTGGATTTGATAATCATAACTTTTGTTTTGTCAAAGTTAACAATCATACCCATGGTAGAGAAGAAATCCTTAAGAAGTCTAAGTTGCTTATCAAGATCAGATGGGCACCTTGTGAGAAGAACAATATCTTCAGCATAGAGAAGAAGGATGATGACTATCCCAGCTAAGATCGTGCCAGCACATCCTGCTTCCGCTAAACAACCTTCTAGCTTGTCGATCTAAATGCAAATAGGGTAGGGGAGAGGGGCAACCTTGTTTAACACGGATATAGGATGATGACTATCCCAGCTAAGATCATGCCAGCACATTCTGCTTCCTCTAAACAACCTTCTAGCTTGTCGAGGTAAATGCAAATAGGGTAGGGGAAAGGGGGCAAACTTATTTAACTCGGATATTACATTTATATCTTTCGACCACCTCTCATTGCTTTTTAACTTGGCAATTACATTCTTGTATAACCTTATAGGAGCAGCCAACTCAAAGGAACCTTTAGCTCTTCTAATATGTTTCAAAAGTTATTTTTAAAAATTATATGGAAAGCCTTTTTAAAGTCCATAAAACAACAACAAAAAAATTAGATTTTATATTAAATTTATTATCCTAATTATTATTTTAAAATAAATAAAAACTAAAAATTATATAATAAAAATAAATATTAAAAAAATAGAAATAAAATTACTAAACCTGTATAATTGTTTCACATAATTTAATTCATATTTTATTTAGATGTAACAGTGAGATTTCAAAACTTCGATTCTTATTTAAATGTAAATCTGAGATTTCAAAACTGCAATTTTAAACTACTTGTGATTCTTAATTTATCTAAAATATTGAAAATTACTAACTGTCATTTAAACCTTTATTCACCCACCAAAGTTACCTACCTTAAATTCGAAATTTTAAAATATTCAATAATGGACAGCGGTGAAATTAAATAATTGAAGTAGCTATTATTAATCAATAGACAACAGTGTAGTTAAATAGTAGCTACTGTTAATCAAAGTTTTGGAATATCTGTAATAAAAAGAAATGTGCAGTAAAAAAACCGAAAAGTGCAGAGAAAAGAAAGAAGATAACGTCCATGTTCAATAGGTTGAGTAATATTGATAAAAGGTTGGGTAAATGCAATTGTCCACATAAATAAATATATTTTAATATTTTAAATGCGAAAATGCTTTTTCATAGCCATATTTATAAAGCTAGGTTTTATCAGGTGGGAACGCGTACGACAATGAGAGTTTCCTTATAGCTTAAGAAAAGGATCTTATAGTGTGTAATCTCATTACATAAAGAGATACTGCTTTTGTCTATTATTATACGGGTAGTAGGTATGGCATAATATATTTAGTTTTGTTTTTTTAGTATATTAGTTTGTATTTTATTTAAAAAATTATGATGTTTATGTATAGTTTTATATTAAATTATAGTTGATTTGGGAGGTTTTTCTCTAAACTTTTGAGTCATAGGAATAAATTTAAATAAATTAAATATAATTCATTTTTTAAAGTTTGATAGACCAAAGTTTGATGTCGTTACCAAATTGCAACTTTTTTGTTTTTTTATATTATTATTTAAATTTATTCTTTGTAATGTGATTAGTTGAAGTCTTATTTTGGTTCTTTAGTAACTTCTATTTCTCTTAGTTATTTTTTTTTTGTTTTAGTTTTATTTCTCTTTTATTTAATTTATTTCTTTTTTCTTTTTCATTTTTCTACTTTTCTATTTTCATGATTATATTTTTTCACAATATTTTCAATAAAAAATATTTTTCAATTTAAAATGATTATTATTATTATTAAATAATATTTTTTATGATTTAATTACAAACACTAATTATTATATATTAATACAGTAAAACAGACACATAGATATATGTATATTAATATAAACAATATTAGTTAATTATATTTCATAATTTTTGGTGATGGCATTCAACTATACAATATTTTATTGGTTGTTTTTTTAATGAAATTTTTGTCTTTGTTATTTTTTTGTTTAATGAAGGTATATTTTAACTAAGCTGCAGGTACTAGCTACTATGTAGCCCTTGTTTGATAACTTGTTTTTATAGTTTTGGACTTTTGATGATTGACACATAAAGTTATAAATAGTATTTATATAATGATAATTCATTTTCATAAATATTTAGATTTGGTAGGCGAGTACTATGTAGCCTTTGTTTGATAACTTGTTTTTATAATTTTGGACTTTTGATGATTGACACATAAAGTTATAAATAGTATTTATATAATGATAATTCATTTTCATAAATATTTAGATTTGGTAGGTGTACTGTTTTAAACAAAGTCTTTTGGTAGAAATCACATGAGAGAATTCAAACCAACAAGTGTAATTCATCATCAAGACCAGATGAAGAGACAGACCATGGCAAAGGGTTAAATAAAAAACAATATAAAAACATAATTTCACACTTGATTGTACGTAAGATTTTCTTGTTTTTTCAAAATAAAAAATTCAATTTTAAAATTTATTTTTGATATTCAAATTATTAATTTAATATTTAATTTTTCAAAACTTTATAAAATTTATTTAGAAATTTCAAAACTAATAAAAAATCAAATTTTTTAATAAAAACATAAACAAATATAATAATAAAAATACATGAAAACAAAAAAAAGAACATGTGTATCTCATAATTGACGGCACTTAGCTTTGTTCAATGCATCTAAATTTTTAATTTTTATTTCTTTTACAAAAGTGAAAAAACCTATCATATCTAATCTTAATGATGGTATCTTATACATTTTTATTTTTTTTAAATAATATCATAAGCATGTCTGACTTCAGAATTCACTTTACCTCATGCTTCGTATCTTTTATAAATAAATGGTACCTTTTATAAATAATATTATAAGTATATCTGACTTCAGAATTCACTGTGTCTCATGCTTTGTATCTTTTATAAATAATTTGTACCTTTTATAAATAATATTATAAGCAAATCATCTCTGTCCTATGCTTTGTGTTTTTTAATAAATAATATTATAATTTAGTCTCTTGAGGGCATCTCTAGTTGGCCAGTGAAGAAAAGAATTGAAATTAAATTATTGACTCATCTTACTCTCGAACGGCTCTCCTAATGCTAATCATACTAGTCAGGTGCTGGCTCTGGTGGTTAATCTGTTTTGGTTTTGTAAGTTTGATAAAGAATGTTCTAGTTTAATATTTAATTTTTTTTGTTTTGAAAGTTATGGAAATTCTGGTTATATTTTGGAAAAAATCTAGGGATTTTTGTAAATTTAAGTAAAAACGGTTAAACATTATAATTTTAGGTGCCTTAGAAGTTTTTGATGGTGTTGAATCCATTTTCACTATCAAAACATGATTCAAACACCGTGCAATTCGAAGATAGCATCGGAGCAAGCTCTAAATAAATATGGACCGAAATTGGTGTTAGCGTCAAGGACATATATTATTAAAGTCACTCATTCATATAGATTTTTTTTTAAATTCACTCATTTATATAGATAGATTATTTTGGATACACAATTATTTATTTGGAATAATTTCAACCACAGGTTAATATAGGAAGTTAACTAGTTGTAAAGAATCTCTCACATCCAACTAAGTCTAACCATATTCTAGAAATTAGGAATAGGAATAGACTCAACGACCTCTACCCATGACCAATAATCTTAACAAGTCATAAACATTATCACACTTGTAAGACCACTGGGAATTACATACTCTACCACTCACCCATAACAACTACTTGTTTTAATCTTCATCTACCTTTACATCTTCTGTGTAGCACATGCTCCACTAGAAACTAAAGAACCTCCCAATCAACAAAGTCTACCTCTGGTCCAACCTCGTGCTTTCACTTCATACCTCGATTATGCACACATCACCAAATATTGACATCCATATAAAGAAACAACCATTCATCATAATGCATGGCTAACCAGCAGTTACAACTTCCAATCTATGAGGATGTCCCTTCGTGTACATGGTTCATTCAACTTCTCGATGAACTCACCCTAAATGTAAAACTTCATCTCCTGAAGTCTACAACTAACAACATGGCCCACTCGTAGAGCATCTGGCTGACCAAGGCCTACTCACCTAAGTGTTAAAGAACTTTCTAGGATAAACTACTGAACTAAACTTGTCAAGTTATCAAGTCAAGTCACATGATAAAGCAGAATGCATGTCACTCTAGGTCTTATGGCAATATAACCTTTTCATAATACATAGATATGAGTATAGCATATTCCAACTCCTCAAGATACTATGCACAGAAATTTTCAAGGACCACTTCATTAAATTAAAACATGACATCATAGACTTGCAAAAATACAAAGTTTGACTTACATTACAATATGGTCATGAATCTATTTCATTCGACATAACATTTTATTTTCATTCTCCACCAACATCCAACCTTTATTGCCACCATAATCAATATCCTCTTCTACCATAACGGTTCCACAATCATTCTCACCCACTTTTCTTGCACCAAACTCCAAAGATCTCTTTTTTGTATACAAAACCTCTTTGTTCTCCCTATTGCAAACTCACCATTCCTCTTCAAAAAAAAATTCCTACAACTAATTTTGGTTTCATAAGTGAGAACAATGCAATTCGTTTCCACTTCCAAAGTGTCCATGCTCCTTCCTTTACCTAAAGAACTATCACAACATACTAGCAAGAAACCAATCGTAACATTAATACTCGAGATTAACTAGGAACCTATTATACTCTAGAGTCTATTATCGATATGACCATGAAAACAAAGTAATTAGCTATCCTTTGGATTTACTTCCATCTACCAAGGTATATCGGTGGCATCTTCTTTATTCACCAATTATCTAGGAAAGTAGTCTTGATACAAGATGTATCTATCTTAGTTTCACATTTCATGTATTTGCCATTCAAGACTTATAGCACACCTTCTGAAAAATAGTTCATGGAGCAGAACTTGTAGCTGGAACTCATTTCTAGCTTCAATACACTTCTTACATCACAAAAAAATGACCTTTACATCAAAAAATATAATTGTAGCATTAAAAAATGTAAGCAAGAGATACATGGCACACATAACAGAAGAACTACCCTCCTTAACAATTGTTCACATCATGGATATCTCAATGTTTCATTTTTAACATTTTTGGTTCAATCTTGGATCTCCATATTTACCTGGTCATTTGTTAAAGGCGTGAATTCTAATGAAAAACAACCATACTCATGTATTAAGTTAGCTACGCTCAATAGGTATAACTTTAATGAAACCAAGAGATGAAAATTACAAATATAGAGTCCCATCATTACAAAGATTTCCATATCATGTTGCTTTGAGCCTTTGTAAACCCCATCTCATCCATACCTTTACTTCAATACCAATGCATGAAACATTTTCTCCTCAACATCATCTTGAATTGTTCATTTACATGTCTAAACATTTCCTGAATTGATGTGGAGTTTCCCATGAATGTGAGGGACGTCTTCAACCACTTTAGGTCGACCAAAATTTGGTTATGGTAAGTGACTTGACTTTTAGTTGAGACACTTGTTGGAAAACTAGCACATGTAGTGTATGTAGTAGTTAGTTGATTCAAAATTCTTTAGAGTTTCAAGTCGATCACTACTTAGCAATCCCAGAGATGAGTTGAACATAGTAAGACCTAATGAAGTTTTCTATGAGATAAAACATCCCTCCTAGTAATAATTTCTTCTTTTCGTATATAAAACAACATATAGGCTTTTGACATTAAATAATTCTTTACATCCAATGTAAAATACTTAAGTAGGAATTATACCAAATCTTAAGAAAATAAATTCTCCAAACTTAACTTCTAATTCTCACACATAAATGAAGGAAATATGAGAAACTTTAATTATTATCATAGTGAGGACATTACAGAATTTATGATCTGCGCTTGCCTACGTGCCCACTATTGGTGGCCTGGTCTTTATTTGTCATGGCCCACAGTTGATGCTATTGCTTATCTAATTGCTACGAAACAACCCACCTTTGATAGGTCGGTCCTTATGGGCTATGCACACTATTCCCATGACCCCTATGTGATTCCACACTTGTCCATAGATGCGCCTATAGATGACCCACAAGTGGGATTTCTCCTTCCTCTCGCCATTATGCCCACAACCACATTGATTCCTCCCTTACATGACTCATGATCCTCGTTTGGTAGTGCGTCTGTATCTAACAACTCAGTGGCTCGGTGAGCAAACGAATGATCTCACGGCCCTTGTGCCACTACTCGTTAATCTTCTAAAGCTACAATCCACTGTGGTCTTTTATAACGGACCTTTAGAATACTGCTACAAGTTGTTAAATTCTCTTGCAAGTCTGTAGCTTAGGAACTCCTCCACGTCACTCACGAGACTTCTTAGATTCGGGTGACTACTACATTTCCTGCAACTGGTCAATTATGTCAGGCTCCTTGCCCATCAAACCCACATGTTAGAGATCGACCCTTAACTACTCAATGAGGTACTGTCTAATGAAATCCCATGTCCTCTAAACTTGGAATTACAGTTGTTGGTCTGTATGTAATCAACCCATGCATAGCGCTTAATGTGGCCCTTAGTCTGACCTTGGCACTTTCGTTCTGAGAAAATACGAAGTTATGATGGCTAAGGATCTCACTTGAGACTCTCGCTTGAAAACTCACTTGAGTCTTCAACTAAAATGCCAAGAAGAAATTCCAAATTCCATATTTGTTATCATTCCTCCTTCACCCTTTTTAAATCTTGATGGTTTAAAAGAAACCAAGGGAAAATACCTTGGTTGAAAATTAGTTGGGGCCAAATCCATGTGCTTTAGGCCACTTATTTATTTATTATTATTCTTATATATATTAACTTTGTCTAATTGGGGATATTATAGTTCTCCCTGCCCAAAATTGCTTTCCCATAAACAATTTCAACGTTGGATGCTGCAATATGTGCTCTCCTTCCCAGGTGGCATCTTCGACAAGAAAACATTTCCATCGTACCAAATATTCTCGAATGGTCCCACTTTGAAGCTTCCTTTCTTGAACCTCCAACACCTCCTGAGGAATTAGTTGAAGATGTCCCTCCTCATCTGATGGAGATAAATCAGGTGATGATTTGGCGTTCTCCCCTCCTTCCTTCTTCAAACAAGAAACATGAAATATGTTATGAATTTTTCTCTATGCTAGAAGCTTCAATTCATATGCCACCTCTCCTATCTTTCGGATAACTCGATAGGGCTCGTAGAACTGTGGCTTTAACTTTTTTTCTCCTTTCTGTTTCAAGGTAGATTGTCTATACAATTTTAGCCAGAGGTAAACCACATCTCCCACTTCAAAACTCATTTCTATCCTTTGTCAATCTACATATAACTTCTATCGATTCTGAGTTGTTTGTAGGTTATCCTTGAGTGCTCAGAGAATATCCCAACATCCCTGGATCCAATCCTTCGCTAATGGTGCCCTGTTATCGCCAAATTACGTGTCTGCGAAAGACAGTGCCTCATATCCATATAAGTCTTGGAAAGGTGACATCCATATTGACATGTGATAAGTTTTGTTATACAAATATTCTCCTAAATGCAACCACTTCGCCCATGCTCTTTGTTTCCCTATGACGTAGTTTCATAAGTAACCTTTGACCCATTTATTTACTGCTTATGTCTGTCCATCTGTCTGCGGGTAGTAACTTGTACTAGGAGTGAGTTTTGTGCCTACTAACCTGAATAAATCCTGCTAGAAGGCTCCCATGAACTTGCTATCACGGTCACTGACAATGATTTTGGGAAAACCATGTAGACGAAATATTCATTGGAAGAATAATTTTGCTATCTGAGATGCAAATCTTTTAAAGGAAATCACAAATAAGTGGGTATATTTCGTCAGACAACCTACCACCATGAAGATGCAATCTTTTCCTCGGGATGAGGGTAGCCTTGTAATGAAATACATGGAGACACTCTCCCATTTTTGTTCCAGAATGGGTAGCGGATCTAACAAATCTGCCAAGTGTGTATGTTCAACCTTATTGCTCTGACCTGTACCACATTCCTAGACGTATTTAATAATGTCCCTTAGTACCTTCCATGTGAACCTCTCCCTAATGGTCTTGTAACTCTTTAAAAATCATGGATGCCCTGCTAGAGGGGAGTCGTGGGATTCTTGTATGATCTTCATCTTCAGCTGGGGCTCTGGCACTAGATAGATTCAGTTCTTATAATAGATAATTTCATTAACAACTCTATATCGGTTTTCTGATGACTTTCCATCAAGAATCTCACAGGATGGTTGGTTCTTCAAGTATTCCACCAATAGATGGGACTTCCAATCTTCCACAATGTCTATGAGGGAGAAGGTAGTTGGTCTCCTGGACAAGACATCTGCTACTACATTATTTTTTCCTTTGATGTATTCGATCTCGAAGTCATAGGCTTGAATCTTTCTAACCCATTTTTGTCGCCTCTCGTTTAATCCCTTTTGATCTAGGAAATACCCGAGACTATTATGATCAGTTTTGACCTTGAACCTATTGCCCACTAGATATGGCTGAAATTTTGCCAGCGCATGCATAATTGCCAAAATTTCTTTATCATAAATGGAATAAGAGTGCTCATAATCCTTGAGCTTCCTACTCTCAAAAGAAATCAGATGATGATTATGTGTTAAAACAACCCCAATTCCTTCCCCAAAAGCATCACACTCCAATACAGATGGTTGGGAGAATTCCAACAAGGCTAGAATGTACATGAACTCATCACTTCCTTCATTCGCTCAAATGTATCATGTGTTGTCTTTGTCCATACAAAGGCTCCCCTTTTTGTCAAGTCAGTAAGAGGTGCTTCTAGCTGTGAATATCCCTTAACAAATCTTCTATAATAAGTACAAATACCTAAGGATATCTTTAAGTCGATTACATTTTTGGGAGTGGGCCAATTGAGAATGGCTTCAATCTTCCCCTGGTGCACTTTGATGCCTTGGCCTCCGATTATGTGACCCAAATATAACATTTTTTTCATGCCAAACTCACATTTGGAGATTTTGGCATAGAATTAATGTGCCTCTACTATTCCCAAAACCTCATTCAAGTGTTGTAGATGCTCCTCCCATGTTCGAATGTAAATCATGATGTCGTCATAGAAGACCAACATAAATTTGTGTAGCTTCTTGTTAAACACATGGTTCATACATGACTGAAATGTCGCAAGGGCGTTGGTCAATCCAAAAGGCATCACTAGGAACTCATAGTGTCTATAGTGGCATCTAAAAGTTGTCTTTGGAATGTCTTTTCAGGCCCCAAAATTGTTGTACTTAATGCACATTTTTATTCATATGATGGCCTACTTATTCCCTTGTTTTACGAGTTTATGAACTCTTTCTACATTCTTTTAATGCAATAATGAAGGTTCGCTCTTGGGTTGTATTTTATATAAGAATACCTTCATTATATGCATTTCTAGTATTAATTCTCACTAAAATGTTGTTAATGTAGATTGTCTTGTTCTTGCATCACATAGGGTTCGTGCACCAAGTATATGTGGAGCACTTCATCATTCAAGAATTCCACGAAGGAAAATGCTAGCTCGTAGTACAAAAACTCATTTCAAATGATATCAGATCCTTTTTTACAGTCAGAGGTGGACTTATATTTCATTGACCTATTCCTGCACTAAAGGGTAGCATTCCTGTACTAGAGATCAAACAATTTGGAGCTTTCATACATTGACACATTTTCGGGAAAATCCGGGAAAGATTTTTGTTCAAAATGTTGTTTAGACAACTCCACATCAGTGAAAATGCACCTAGGTTGTACAAATGTATTTTTAGGGAATAATTAATGCTTCAACCCCAAATTCGCATCAGTGTTCAAATGGGAAACCTCCTCCTAGACTTGTGTGCAGATGAAGTTGAATATGAAAATTATGGAACATGGGTTTTTATCCCGATATAGGAAATTGAGTAACACTTGAGCGTTTTTCAAGAATTAACCACTGTTTGGGAGATATGAAGGGGTCTTTGAGGCATATTTGTAGAAAATCGGGTAAAACCCAGATTTGCAAAAGTAGCTGAACAGTGAAATTTGGGCACGATTTCTAAGGCAATGGAGTTGATTCAGAAAATTCCAAGAGAGGTTGTTGTTGGAAACATGACAAATTATATTTCCTCAAAACTAATTTCCAAATTTCGCATTGGTATAAGAGATATACGAGGTTCTTTGAGGCAGTTTTATAAAAAGACACTATTTTTCCATAATTCTAGGATCTTGCCTAGATTTGTAAAAAAATGGAAATTGCATATCGGATTCATGTCTCATTTATTAGATATAGGTCTTAGTAGAAATCCTTTGGATGGGGAAGCTATTTTTCCCTCTCATTCAGTTTGTGCTTGGTTTGGCTTGTTCAAATCCTATCATGTAATTGTAAATTATATAAAAGCCAAATCATGGCTCTGTAGACAGGGACAACAAGCCATTCCTTGTACTCTCATGCTGCTAAGCTGAGTGTTGGCGGTCTTTCCCTTCCTCATATCAATTTCGGACTCGATTATGGAGCTCTAAATGTATAAGGAATGTGATTTCCATTAATAACAAGCAGCAATGCCAACTTCATGCACCTATTTTATCTATTTCCTGTAATGTTAATCTTGCTCTCATAGACTAAAAGTTTTACTTAAAGGGAAACGAGTTGGTTGGCTACGACCCAACCAACCTAGCTCATTCTCCCATTTAATTATATTATGTATTAAGTATAGGAGGTGAGCAGTGTGAGTGTTTCTTATGAATGATGCGGGTGAGTGATTGAATGAACTCTTGTGCGTTTCCTTTTTCTTGCTGAAGTGTTCTAAGATCTGAGGGTTTGTGTGTGTTAAGTGTGTTTCCTTTTTATTTACTCATTTCTTTTTAAAGCACAACAATAATTTCCTTGGTTTGAGAAGCTTTCCTCTTGAAATCGCTTTCAATTAATGAATAGGGTTTATTGAAGTATTCATTTTATTCTTTCTTAATGAAAATTTGAGGTTTCATTTGAAGAATTGTTTCTTTGTAGCAAGTAGTGTGGACCCCCATACTCTGATTAATCTATATATAATGCAGTTTTGTGAAGGCACCGGTCTTCTTGTGTAACTTATTATATCTAAATTGCATTCCTTGCTATGTTCATCATTCATTTACAATATAAGAATCGATCATTATCTTTGTTCAAGTACGAGACTAAAAAGATAAATATTTTTATTTGGAATCGAATATGTTTGCAAACACGGGAAATTACCTTGACACAATGTTGAATATTCCAAGAGGAATGAAGTAGAATATATATTTTTCTACGATGATTCTTTATTTAAAACGCAAGATTGTTATTTTCATTAAGATTGATAAATTTCCCATTGGCTTTCGTAGTTCATAGTTGTAAGCTACATTTTACAGAGCATGTGATGGTTTGGGATTTCATCTTTAGTGAACCGAAGTTTTCCTTTTCATACTTCATGATTTCGTCCTTGATTACACAACATTTTGGTTTATTGATTAAGGGGTGAAAGATTTCCAAGTGTAGAAATATATTCATTTTGGTACAGGAACAGAGTACAGGAACTGTTTTGTCTTTCCTGCTACAGGAACCGAGTGCAGGAAAAAAATCATCCCAGTACAGGAACAAAGTAGTTCCAGTACAAAAACAGAATCGTTCTGAGCACAAGAATAGAATTGTTCTAGTACAATAATAGGGTCATTTTGTGGTACAGGAAGAAGAACTGATATAACACAGAAAATAAACTTATTCTGTCTTCCTAGTGCAAGAACTAAAAGTACAGGAACAAATTTTCTTTCTTCGAATCCTTTGACTTTTATGATTGATTTATTGAATGGAATGATTTATTTCCTTCAATAAATTCTTTGATTGATTGTTTCTAAGTGAATCCAGTTTCAAGAATGGAGTTGTGTCATTTTACTTCCAAGCACAAGGATTGAAAGGTTTTCTCGTAATTTATTCTTTCAGATTCTGCATGATTATATTTAATACTTTCCATTCGTAAGCTTAAAAACCTACTTCTGGCCTATTCATTCTAACATACTGTCATTAGAGAAACCATTTCAAGATTCTCTTTGAAGGTATTGATGAAAAGCCTCCTATGGTGGACCACTCCTATAAAAACCTAATGAGCTCTCATGAGAACCCTAGCACGATCAACTCGAGGAATCTTTCAGTCATTATCTAAAATTCTTTCTTTAAAAGAGTCTTTAAGGTAGAATGACCAACCAGTAAAGATTAGTAATTAAAAACTTTTCACACCATCCCTTGCTCTTAAGGAGCATATTTGCCTCCCCACCTATTAAGTAACCTATTTAAGGTTAATTATAATCAATTTTTCTTTTAAAATGACTAACTGGGGGATGGGAGGTCTCATTACAAGCCGACCTACCATAATCATGGGTCCTAACAAGAATGGCATTACCGCTACTAGTCACCAAGCTAGGGTAATGGCTTTTAGTTGAAAAGCTGAAAGACAATAGGTCTCATCACAAGTCGGCTTGTTCATTCTTGTTAGTTCTTGTGAATGGCAATATTTTTAGCTAGTTACCAAGCCAGGAAAGTGACCTACAATCAATTTCTAAACAAACGTAAATGTTTTCAATTGACTCTGAATTTATATCTAATAGATGGGACATAGGAATTTCGTGGGGCTAAAAGGCATCCATGTCAATGCTATAGATGCCTGCTGGCAGCAGGGCCATGCATGTGGTATTAAAGTTGATTTTACACTATGATTTACTTGGTTGTTTTTGTCTTTCCCTGAATTCATTATCATATCTCTCTGAGAATGGCTTTAAGATCCTTTTAGTAATGTGCTTTGGAGTTCTATCTTTCATAAATAATTTGGTTTTTATGGATGTGGAACCCTTAGTATAGGTGATTCACTTTGCTTGAACAAGAGGAGCTTCAACTACACACTTGGGTAATGGTAAGATGGACATTTTGGGAAGGTATCACTTTGTCATATCTCTTTTTCCCTATTTTCCTTCATTTTAATGCCTTGGCTTCCAAATAATATCACTTCTATTTATTATAATGAGGCTATTGAAAGTGAAAGCTCGCTGATTTATAATGCTCTTTAGATGCTTTGAGGAAATTTTGATTGTTGGCTATTTCATGATAACACTATTCTTGCAATAACGACATTATTAGCATTCCTATGGTAGCCCTCACATCAAAATTTATTTGGATCAGTCTTAATGAATAAATAATCCAGTATAGAAATGAACCAACATGCATTATCTTACAGCTGACATCTGTTTACACATGGTTGCAAGAACATTTATGGTTCAATTTTGGTTTTTTGCAAGGAAACATCAATATATCAGTTGATTCGCTTGCATGAGGACATACAAGATGATCAACATGGGGGATGTCAGTCCCCATAATTGTTGTATTTAATGCACATTTTTATTCATACGATGGCCTACTTATTCCCTTGTTTTACCAGTTTATGAACTCTTTCTACATTATTTTAATGCAATATCGAAGATTCATGCTTGGGTTGCATTTTATATAAGAATACCTTCAGTATATGCATTTCTAGTATTAATTCTCATTAAAATGTTGTTGATGTAGATTTTCTTGTTCTTGCATCACATAGGGATCATGCACTAAGTATATGTGGAGCAATTCATCATTCAAGCTTGCCACGAAGGAAAATGCTATTTGGTAGTACAAACACGTGTTTCGAATTATCTTAGATTCTTTTTGACAGTCAGAGGTGGACTTATCTTTCATTGACCTATTCCTGCACTAAAGAGAAACATTCATGTACTAGAGAGCAACCAATATGGGGCTTTCGTACATTGGCACATTTTCCGGAAAATCTGGGAAAGGATTTTGTTCAAAATGTTGTTTAGACAACTCCACATTAGTCAAAATGCACTTAGGTCATACAGATGGATTTTCAGGGAGTAATTAATGCTTCAGCCCCAAATTCACAACAGCTTTCAAATGGGAAACTTCCTCCTATATTTGTGTGCAGATGAAGTCGAATATGAAAGTTCTGGAACATGGGTTTTTATCCTAGTATAGGAAATTAAAAAAACGTGGGCGATTTTCCATAATTAAGCATCATTTGGGAGATACGAAGGGGTATTTGAGGTAGATTTGTAGAAAATCAGGTAAAACACAAATTTGCAAAAGTATCCAAACAATCAACTTCAGGTAGGATTTACAAGGCAATGGAACCGATTAAAAAATTCCAAGAGAGGTTGTCGTTAAGAATATAACAAAATATATTTTCTCCAAACAAATTTCCAAAATTCGCATTGGTCTAAGAGATATACGAGGTTTTTTGAGGCAGTTTTATAAAAAGAGATTGTTTTTCCAGAATTCTATGATCTTGCCCATATTTGTAAAAAAATGGAAATTGCATATCAGATTCGTGTCTTCTTTATTAGATGTTGGTTGTAATAGAACGCCTTTGGATGGGGAAGCTATTATAATCCCCTCTCATTCATTTTGTGCTTGGTTTGGCTTGTTCAAAGCCTATCATGTAATTGTAAATTATATAAAAGCCAATCATGGCTCTATAGACAGGGACAAGAAGTCATTCTTTGTACTCTCATGCTGCTATGTTGAGTGTTGGGGTTCTTCCCCTTCCTAAGATCAATTTGGGAATGGACTATGGAGCTCTAAATGTATAAGGCCTGAGATTTCCATTAATAACAAGCATCAATACCAGGTTGATGCACCTATTTTGTCTATTTCCTGTAATGTTAATCTTGCTCTCATAGACTAAAAGTTTTACTTAAAGGGAAACGAGTTGGTTGGCTAGGTACTAGCCAACCCAGCTCATTCTCCCATTGTTATTATATTATGTAATATGTACAGGAAGTGGGTGGTGTGAGGGTTGGTTATGAATGATGTGTGTGAGTGATTGAATGAACTCTTATGTGTTTCTTTTTGCTTGCCGAAGTTTTCTCACATCTGAGGGTTTGTGTGTGTTAAGTGTGTTTCCTTTTTGTTGAAGAATTTATTTTAAAGCACAGTAAGTTATTTTCTTGGTTTGAGAAGTTTTCCTCTTGAAATCAATTCTAGTTAATGAGTAGGGTTTACTAAAGTATTCATTTCAATCTTGCTTAATGAACAGTTAAGGTTTCGTTTGAAGAATTTTTTCTTTGTAGCAAGTAGTTTGAACCCCCATACTTTGATTAATCTATATATAATGCAGCTGTGTGAAGGCACCGATCTTCCTATGTAATTTACTATATCTAAATCGCATTCCTTTCTATGTTCTTCATTCATTTATAGTACAGGAATCGATCATTATCGTTGTTCAAGTACGAGATTGAAAAGATAAATATTTTTATTTCGAATCAAATCTATTTGCAAACACAGGAAATTACCTTGACACAATGTTGAATATTCCAGGAGGAATGAAGTAGAATATATATTTTTCTACAGTGATTCTTTATTTAAAACGCAAGAGTTTGTAATTTGCATTAAGAGTGATAAGTTTCCCATTGGCTTTTGCAGTTCATAGTCGTAATTACATTTTATAGAGCATGTGATGGTTTGGGATTTCATCTTTATTGAATCGAAGTTTTCCTTTTCGTATTTCGTGATTTCGTGCTTGATTACACAACATTTTGGTTTATTGATTAAGGGGTGAAAGATTTTTGAGTGTAGAAATAGATTCATACTAGTACAGGAACATAATCGCTCCAGTGCAGGAACAAAGTACAGGAATTGTTCTATCTTTCATGGAACAGGAACAAAGTGCAGGAACAGAATCATCCCAGTATAATAACAAAGTAGTTCCAATACAGAAACAAATTTGTTTTGAGTGCAAGAATAGAATTGTTCTAGTACAAGAACATGGTCATTTTGCGATACAGGAAGCATAATTGATATAACACAGAAAAGGAATGTATTATGTATTGCTAGTGTAAGAACTAAAAGTACAGGAGAAAATTTGTTTTCTTCGAATCCTTTGAGTTTTAAGATTGAGTTATTGAATGACATGATTTATTTCCTTCAGTAAAGTCTTTGATTGATTGTTTCTGAGTGAATCCAGTTTCCATAATGGAGTGGTGTCATTTTATTTTCAAGTGCAAGTAAGGATTGAAAGGTTTTCTTGTAATTTATTCTTTCAGATTCTGCATTATTTAATTGTAGAAATAGAAGTAGGGTTTGCAGGTTGTTGAAGTCCTTCTCTGGAATTTCCAGTGTTGCACCTCCAAGTTTACGAACTCTCGGATTGACAATTAAATGTTAGGTTGTTAATTACACCCAGCATGTCCTCATCACAAACTTTGATTTGGTGATAACCTGAGCAAAGGTAAATCTTTGAGAATTACTTGGTCCCCTTCAGCTCATCCATTAGCTCGTTGATCCTGGGGATAGGATATTGATTTTTGATGGTTTTTTTGTTTGGTACATGATAGTCTATGCACATCCTTAGGGACTCATCCTTCTTCTTGACCAAAACAACGGATGAAGCAAAAGGGCTTGAGCTTGGTCAAATGTATCCTAATGCCAAAAACTCCTGGACTACCTTCTCTATCTCATCCTTATATTCTTTGGGATGTCGGTAAGGGGTGGATATGAAATCTTGGATCCCTTCCTCTAGTTCAATTATGTGCTCAAATCCCTTATCTGGTGGTCATCGTCATGGTATATCTTCAAAACCCTTTTGGTGCTTTTGCAACAATTCCATGATGTCATGGGGATACTCCTTGTTAGCACTCCTCAGTGTCCCAAAGTTGAGAAAGGAAGCTAAGGAGGAAACCTCAAGCCAATCTTTAGATTAGGTAGCTATCCCTACCAAATCAAAGATGGCTTTCTCAAAGTTCTCACAGCTAATGAAGTGACTAGAGAGGGAATCAGATGTTAGGCTCGATATTAAACTCAATGGTGTTTGATTTTATGATTTTGCTGGATGAAGCTCATAGATCTAGGAACTAGGCTAAGGTTTCTAATGATCAATTTTAGAGATATAATGGGGCAAGGTAGGCATGATCAGGGACATAAATGGTTTGTTGTGGTGGTGTAGATATGAAAATGTAGAAGATCAGAACAAGCATGTGATGGGCCTCTAAATTAGACATAAATTAAGGCCCATGCCTCTGAATTAAACATAAATTAAGGCCCATATAACCATGCTTCAACACATTAAACCTCTATTTTTGCATTAGATAATGTATTTTTAAGTTTAATATGTTCATTAGGAAGGTTTATGAATAATTGCATATCTGTGCCTAATATTATTTATTTTTGTGGAATATTATGAGAATATTGGGTAAATTATGAAGATTTGAAGGAGGACATAATTTAGGGACTTGCTCCCTACTACAGGAGGATCAATAATAAATAATAAATCAACAAGACATTAGGGAATGATGGCACAGATTGTGGAACTCCAATGGTTGAGAAAATCTAGGAATGTATTCCATGTCATTTAATGCAGATTCCTAGTATTGGGAACATCCACTAATCAAGGGATTTTGGTGGGAAAAGCTTCTTCCTTTCATGGGGAATGATTCCTAGTCATTTTTTATAAGTACCAAGTTGAATTTTCCTCTGGGGAGGGATTTGTATTAGTCTTCTTGTGGAGAGAACTCGTATATTTGCAGCTCCCTTGTATTTTCTTGCAGGGATGTAATTGTATTGATGAAAATAATGAAGATTGGTGTCATGTTCAACTTCTAAATATTGTTATCCTCCATATGTCTCTAATTTTCCTTAGGCTTGGCCATCCCAGGAGCATTATAACCCTTTTTGTATCATTTTCTTTTATTCTTTTCACTTCTTATTCACATGCATCTCTTATTCTTGTTTCTTTCTAGATCTGCATTTAGTATTAATGATTTCTTGTTGTAGGGTTGGGTTAAATGGTTGATGTAAGTTATTTTGCAGGATCACAAGCATCATTTAATCCTTGTAAAATATTTTGAAGGTCATAGTAATCATTGAACTACTTGGATTAGTATTCTTATTACCAAATCTATATTTCTGGAACTCCTTTGTAGCAAAGAACGGTAAATGTTTGTTATTTTTTAGAGCATGCTAATGAGTTTCAATCAAGTTGATTCCACTTGAATTAGATCAAAAAATCATTATATTTAATAAAAAAATCTTATCCCATTGCATTTTCACTTGTTTAGGTTAGGAATTTTATAGATTTACTAGCTCACTACTTCTCGAATTTCTGGATTTTAGACTAGTAATTTTCCGTTGTTAAATAAATCTTTCCCATGTATAGATTAATTTGTGGATAGATGCAAACAATAATGTGTGTTGCAAGAGCTTATACATTGCATGGAGACCTCATCTCGTTCACTTCATCCAAGCCTCATCCACCCATGTCGCCGAAATCCACTAAAATCTCAATTTGAATTCTTGTTTTATAAGCAAAAAATGCCATTTCCATTGAGAAAATCTAACATCTTGAAGCCCTTGCTTGAGTTTTCAGTAGTGTCCACCACCTCCATGCCTTATTATTCCATTATCCACCTTTCCCAAGCTCCATTCCACCTTATAGACCACTTCCTAAGCTTTCGGCCTGTTTTTGGTAGTAAAACAGGGGATCCTGTAGGAACTAGTACACCCTGTAGACATCTTATAGGAAATCCTCTAGTGGCCCGTTTTGAGCCCGAATTGAGAAAAATAATCATTTAAGCTAGGATTAGGCCTCTACTTGACCTCCAAGCCATGAAAACCATTGTACCCCTCTTCCTCCACACCTGTCTCCCCTGCCAAAGAATAAGGAAAGATTAGCATTTACATTTATAAAATGAAAAGATAAAGAAAAATAGTTATTTTTATTTCTTAATTAGCACATGAATGCAACAATTAATACTCCCTAGATCATATTCCATACTCAGTTAGTTTAAATCATCACATGTGATAAATAGGGTTAAGTTAGATTTCTTTTACATTTAGTTCACGATCTTTATGCAATTAGAATATGTTTCTTTCCTTGTACTTTATTTCTTGCAATAGGTTAGGGTTTCCATTTTGAGCAGTTCATTTTTGGTAATTAATTTAGGTTTTAATTTCAGTACATGCAATCCATTACATCATGAAAACAAAGGAATGACACATTGTATACTACACATATAGCGTCAATACCTCTTAAGTTTGTACGAACCCGAGTTGATAATTAAAGTCGGTAGCCTTAGGAGTTGCAACATTCTTGTTGCAATATTGAGGCTCATCACTTTTTGGCACCGTTTCTGAGGAGGTTTCAAAGTATGCATTGTTTTCTTCCCTAGTTGATTCATTTCTTTTTACTTTTTGCAAAAAATAAAAATAAAAAATTGCATTAAGAATATTTCATTTCAAAAACAGAAACGTGCATTGCATTAGTGTTTTCATTCAATCACAAAAACAAAAAAATTCTCCAACACCAACCCACCGCCCATTTGATCACATGGTGTAGTAAGAGCCATATCACCATCCACTTTTGCAAGTAGAAGAAGAAGAGATGGCAAAAAATGTAGAAGAAAAATATGGAGAAGATAACAATGAGGGAGATCTTCTTGGATTTCCCATTCAATATGTTGATGGTAGTGTGCAGATGAAGAACATCCCTCCATACTTTCTTCCAAAATTTCATGGTCTAAGGTCAAAGGATCCAGAAACCTTTCTCTTTGAATTTGAAATTGTTTGTAGATCTTATGGATACTTATTAAAAACTCAAAACATTGAGATTGTTTATGGCAACATTGAATGATAGAGCTCTTAAATGGTTCATGAGTTTAGGGTTTAATTCAATAAGATCATGGAATGATATGGAAAACATATTTCTAGAAAAATATAAAGATCACGATCTTAAATAAGAAATCTTTAGAATGAATCAAAGAGAAGATGAGGGTCTAGAGGATATAATAGAGAGGTTCATGTATAATATTAAGAGGGAAAAACTACATCATTTAGGATCTGACACACTAAAAACCCTCTTACTTAGAACAATTAGGGATGAGTGGATTGATCTCCTTGATCTCATGAGTGGAGGTGATGTATACCAAATATCATTTGAAGAAATTTGTGAAACATGCAAACGCATATCAAGAGGAAGGGCAAGAGTAAGTAAATCAACATCAAGATCGGTAAGTCAAGCTAAACTTGGAAATTTGTTTGATGATTTTAAAACAGAAATTCGTAGAAATCTAACCAAACAAGTAGAAATGTTAAGAATGGAAGATTAATAAAAATAAGATGTTGATATTTTTGTTGTCCATGCAGAATCACATGATGTTAAATATTTCCCCTCATTACCAAGGTTGAAGGAAGTTTACCAAGAGGACAATGGAGCAATTCAATTGCCAATGCAGCTCCAAGAGGACCATGGAAGCCTATTCAGCCTAGTATAATGCAAGAACCTAATTCACAATTTCAAGCTTATGCACATCCATCTCAAAGTAATTGGAACACACCCTTTCCTTGGCAACATTAGCCATCTCAAGCCCAAAACCAATCTTGGCTACAAGGTTGGAAAGGAACTTATGGGAGCCATCCACAATATCTTCAATATCCTCCATACACAACTCCATTTTATCCCTACCATTCACCTCCACCACAAACACAACCCCAACCACATCCATCATAAATATCCACTCCCAGTCAACTACTTGTGTTATGAAACCAGCTCAAGAAAAGATAGAAAAGATAGATCAACGCCTTAGAATTCAGCCGCTTCGAGGGGGCAACCTCCTTTACATTACATAAATGAAGAATTCTTCGATGATACAAATGACAAAACTTCCTTTCTATATATAGGAGTCTAAGGAGTCACAATATAACCCAGCCGACCTAATAATAATATAAAGCCACAACAATAACAATAGAGGGATTCTATGGGGCACAGTAATAACAATATGGGTGCAATAGGGGCACAACAATATTAATAAGGGG